>OY997272.1:46445092-46655092 GCA_963921465.1 Triticum timopheevii | reverse complement strand
TCTTCTTCTTCTTGCTCTTCTTCTTCTTCCTCCTCCTCCTCCTCCTCTTCTTCTTCTTCTTCTTTCTTCTTCTTCTTCTTCTTCTTCTTCTTCTTCTTTTTCCTGGGCTTCTTCCTCTTCCTTGCTTCTGATAGTTCATAAAATAACATATTTAAATTGTGCATCTGAACGCAGAAAAAAATACATTGATCAGTACCGCCTTTCAGCCAAAACACGCTACTGCTACACAGAAGTACATATAAAAAATACATTGATCATCAATGATCTTTTTGTATAGAATCTAAATCGTCAATAGGAATCTACCACCGATGCAAGAACTGGCGAAGACTCCTATTGCAGCCACAGATCCTACACATAGATTTCAATGAAGACCAAATGTTTGGGATAGTTTGAGAAGTAACATACTTAAGGTGGTCAAATTCTTGTTAGGGGAGCGAGGTGGGACTAAAAATAGTGCCTGCCACAACCTCTTTAGTACCGGTTCGTGCCACGAACCGGTACTACAGGTGCTGGCCGGGCACCAGCATCTTTACTACCGGTTCGTGCCACGAACCGGTACTAAAGATTCCCAACGAACCGGTACTAAAGATCACCTCCCGCCAAGTCATTTGAACCGGCACTAATGGGTGCATTAGTGCCGGCTCATATGCGAACCAGTACTAATGTTTCTCACATTAGGTCCTTTTTCTACTAGTGTATATTTGAGCTTAGACCGAACCAGGAATTTGTTGCCAAATATGGTTCTCGAAACTACTTGGCGCGGGCAAGGGTGGAGGAGGGTTCCTATTTGTGTGAGTGTTGTAAGATGGACAAGGACGGCATCCTCTGTTGCCACATCCTCAAGGTGTTCACCCATATTGGAGTTGATGTCATACCGGAAAGGTACCTGCTAAGATGGTGGACACCTACTACTATACCTAGTGCACCAGGGACTGGTTATGAGCAACCGGATGAAATGCCTCCTCAGTCAAAGAAGCAGATAAGGGAGAGGAACATGATATACGATTTTTGGAAACTAGCAAAGTTTGCGAGTGGTTCTGATCCAGCACAAGCTATTGTATACAAGCATATGCGCGCAGCACGTACCGAGATCGGCCACATGAACAAGTCCAAGAAAAAGGAAAAACCGACTGCTGCCACGGGGCCATCAGATGATGTCAACCCTCGAGGACCTCCTCCTCCTCCAGGCAGCAATCAGGGAGCTCATTATCCAGGTAATTACCTGCCCCAACTCCTGATCTAACTAGGTGTGTAACTTCAGTTGCACACATCATTGTGCCCATTTCCACACATCATGGTGGCCAGTTGCACAGAATAGGCTGCCTAGTTGCGCATGTTGTGTTAGTTCAAGCATCGAGATAACACAACTAACTTGTTTTTCCTGTTCTGGATATAGATGATTGTTGGGAAACGTAGTAATTTCAAAAAATTCCTACGCACACGCAAGATCATGGTGATGCATAGCAACGAGAGGGGAGAGTGTTGTCTACGTACCCTCGTAGACCGAAGCGGAAGCGTTGACGCAACGTAGAGGAAGTAGTCGTACGTCCTCCCGGTCCGACCGATCCAAGCACCGTTACTCCGGCACCTCCGAGTTCTTGACACGCGTACAGCTCGATGACGCACCACGATCTCCGATCCAGCAGAGGCGCGGGGAGGAGTTCCGTCAGCACGACGGCGTGGTGACGATCTTGATGTTCTCCTGTCGCAGGGCTTCGCCTAAGCACCGCTAATATGACCGAGGTGTAATATCGTGGAGGGGGGCACCGCACATGGCTAAGGAAACGATCTCAATGATCAACTGGTGTGTCTAGGGTTCCCCCCCTACCCCCATATATAAAGGACGGAGGGAGGAGGAGGCCGGCTCAAGGGGGAGGCGCGCCGTAGGGGGGCCAACCTACTCCAAGTAGGTTTGGCCCCCCCTTTCCTATTCGGAGTAGGAGAAGGAAGGAAGAGGGGGGAGGAGAGAAGGAAAGGGGGGGCCAAGCCCCTTCCCAATTCGGATTGGGCTTGGGGGGGGGGCGCGCCCCCTCCCTTGCTCCTTCTCCCTCCATCCCACTAAGGCCCAATAAGGCCCATATACTTATCGGGGGGGTTCCAGTAACCTCCCAGAGCTCCGGTATATTTCCAATCTCACCCGGAACCTTTCCGGTGTCCAAATATATCCGTCCAATATATCAATCTTTATGTCTCGACCATTTCGAGACTCCTCGTCATGTCCGTGATCACATCCGGGACTCCGAACAACCTTCGGTACATCAAAATACATAAACTCATAATGAAACTGTCATCGAAACCTTAAGCGTGCGGACCCTACGGTTCGAGAACAGTGTAGACATGACCGAGACATGTCTCCGGTCAATAACCAATAGCGGGACCTGGATGCCCATATTGGTTCCTACATATTCTACGAAGATCTTTATCGGTCAGACCGCATAACAACATACGTTGTTCCCTTTGTCATCGGTATGTTACTTGCCCGAGATTCGATCGTCGGTATCCAATACCTAGTTCAATCTCGTTGCCGGCAAGTCTCTTTACTCGTTCCGTAATACATCAGCTCGCAACTAACTCATTAGTTGCAATGCTTGCAAGGCTTAAGTGATGTGCATTACCGAGAGGGCCCAGAGATACCTCTCCGACATTCGAAGTGACAAATCCTAATCTCGAAATACGCCAACCCAACAAGTACCTTTGGAGACACCTGTAGTGCACCTTTATAATCACCCAGTTACGTTGTGACGTTTGGTAGCACACAAAGTGTTCCTCCGGTAAACGGGAGTTGCATAATCTCATAGTCATAGGAACATGTATAAGTCATGAAGAAAGCAATAGCAACATACTAAACGATCGGGTGCTAAGCTAACTAAATGGGTCATGTCAATCACATCATTCTCCTAGTGATGTGATCCCGTTAATCAAATGACAACTCATGTCTATGGCTAGGAAACATAACCATCTTTGATTAACGAGCTAGTCAAGTAGAGGCATACTAGTGACACTCTGTTTGTCTATGTATTCACACATGTATCATGTTTCCGATTAATACAATTCTAGCATGAATAATAAACAATTATCATGAAATAAGGAAATAAATAATAACTTTATTATTGCCTCTAGGGCATATTTCCTTCAGTCTCCCACTTGCACTAGAGTCAATAATCTAGATCACATCACAATGTGATTAACATCGATAGTTCACATCATCATGTGATTAACACCCATAGTTCACATCGCCATGTGACCAACACGCAAAGGGTTTACTAGATTCAGTAATCTAGTTCACATCGCTATGTGATTAACTCCCAAATAGTACTAAGGTGTGATCATGTTTTGCTTGTGAGAGAATCTTAGTCAACGATTCTTTCACATTCAGATCCGTTATGTATTTTGCAATTTTCTATGTCTACAATGCTCTGCACGGAGCTACTCTAGCTAATTGCTCCCACTTTCAATATGTATCTAGATCGAGACTTAGAGTCATCCAGATTGGTGTCAAAACTTGCATCGACGTAACCCTTTACGACGAACCTTTTGTCACTTCCATAATCGAGAAACATATCCTTATTCCACTAAGGATAATTTTGACCGCTGTCCAGTGATCTACTCCTAGATCACTATTGTACTCCCTTGCCAAACTTAGTGTAGGGCATACAATAGATCTGGTGCACAGCATGGCATACTTTATAGAACCTATGGCCAAGGCATAGGGAATGAGTTTCATTCTCTTTCTATCTTCTGCCGTGGTCGGGTTTTGAGTCTTACTCAATTTCACACCTTGTAACACAGGCAAGAACTCTTTCTTTGACTGTTCCATTTTGAACTACTTCAAAATCTTGTCAAGGTATGTACTCATTGAAAAAAAAAACTTATCAAGCGTCTTGATCTATCTCTATAGATCTTGATGCTCAATATGTAAGCAGCTTCACCGAGGTCTTTCTTTGAAAAACTCCTTTCAAACACTCCTTTATGCTTTGCAGAATAATTCTACATTATTTCCGATCTACAATATGTCATTCACATATACTTATCAGAAATGCTATAGTGCTCCCACTCACTTTCTAGTAAATACAGGCTTCACCGCAAGTCTGTATAAAACTATATGCTTTGATCAACTTATCAAAGCGTATATTCCAACTCCGAGATGCTTGCACCAGTCCATAGATGGATTGCTGGAGCTTGCGTATTTTTTTTCAGCACCTTTAGGATTGACAAAACCTTCTGGTTGCATCATATACAACTCTTCTTTAAATCCATTAAGGAATGTAGTTTTGTTTATCCATTTGCCAGATTTCATAAAAATGCGGCAATTGCTAACATGATTTGGACAGACTTAAGCATCGCTACGAGTGAGAAAATTTCATCGTAGTCAACACCTTGAACTTTGTCAAAAACCTTTTTCGATAAGTCTAGCTTTATAGATAGTAACACTACTATCAACGTCCGTCTTCCTCTTGAAGATCCATTTATTTTCTATGGTTTGCCGATCATCGGGCAAATCCATCAAAGTCCATACTTTGTTCTCATACATGGATCATATCTCAGATTTCATGGCCTCAAACCATTTTGCGGAATCTGGGCTCACCATTGCTTCTTCATAGTTCGTAGGTTCATCATGATCTAGTAGCATGACTTCCAGAATAGGATTACCGTACCACTCTGGTGCGGATCTTACTCTGTTCGACCTACGAGGTTCTGTATTAACTTGATCTGAAGTTCTACGATCATCATCATCAACTTCCTCACTAGTTGGGTTTGACGTCACAGAAACCGGTTCCTGTGATGTATTATTTTCCAACAAGGGAGTAGGTACTGTTACCTCATCAAGTTTTACTTTCCTCCCACTCACTTCTTTCGAGAGAAACTCCTTCTCCAGAAAGGATCCATTCTTAGCAACAAATGTCTTGCCTTCGGATCTGTGATAGAAGGTGTACCCAACTGTCTCCTTTGGGTATCCTATGAAGACACATTTCTCCGATTTGGGTTCGAGCTTATCAGGTTGAAGCTTTTTCACATAAGCATCGCAGCCCCAAACTTTAAGAAACGACAACTTTGGTTTCTTGCCAAACCATAGTTCATAAGGTGTCATCTCAACGGATTTCGACGGTGCCCTATTTAACGTGAATGTGGCCGTCTCTAAAGCATAACCCAAAAACTATAGTGGTAAATCAGTAAGAGACATCATAGATCGCACTATATCCAATAAAGTGCGGTTACGATGTTTGAACACACCATAATGTTGTGGTGTTCCAGGTGGCGTGAGCTGTGAAACTATTCCACGTTGTTTTAATTGAAGACCAAAACTCGTAACTCAAATATTTTACTTCTGCGATCATATCGTAGAAACTTTTATTTTCTTGTTACGATGATTCTCTACTTCACTCTGAAATTCTTTGAACTTTTCAAATGTTTCAGACTTGTGTTTCATCAAGTAGATATACTCATATCTACTTCAAATCAACTGTGAAGGTCAGAAAATAATGATACTTGTCGCGAGCCTTAATATTCATCGGACGACATACATCAGTATGTATGATTTCCAACAAATCTGTTGCTCGCTCCATTGTTCCGGAGAACGGAGTCTTAGTCATATTGCCCATGAGGCATGGTTCGCAAGCATCAAGTGATTCATAATCAAGTGATTCCAAAATCCCATCAGCATGGAGTTTCTTCATGCGCTTTACACCGATATGACCTAAACGGCAGTGCCACAAATAAGTTGCACTATCATTATTAACTTTAAATCTTTTGGTTTCAATATTATGAATATGTGTATCACTACGATCGAGATCCAATGAACCATTTTCATTGGGTGTGTAACCATATAAGGTTTTATTCATGTAAATAGAACAACAGTTTATTCTCTTACTTAAATGAATAACCGTATTGCAATAAACACGATCAAATCATATTCATGCTCAACGCAAACACCAAATAACATTTATTTAGGTTCAACACTAATCCCGAAAGTATAGGGAGTGTGCGATGATGATCATATCAATCTTGAAACTACTTTGAACACACATCGTCACTTCACCCTTAACTAGTTTCTGTTTATTCTGCAACTCCCGTTTCGAGTTACTACTCTTAGCAACTAAACCAGTACCAAATACCGAGGGGTTGCTATAAACACTAGTAAAGCACACATCAAACACCTGTATATCAAATATACCCTTTTTCACTTTGCCATCCTTCTTATCCACCAAATATTTAGGGAAGTTCCGCTTCAAGTGACCATTTCCTTTGCAGTGTAAGCACTCAGTTTCAGGCTTTGGTTCAGCTTTGGGCTTCTTCGTGGGAGTGACAACTTGCTTGTCAATCTACTTGAAGTTCCCCTTTCTTTCCCTTTGCCCTTTTCTTGAAACTAGTGATCTTGTCAACCATCAACACTTGATGCTCTTTCTTGATTTCTACCTTCGTCGATTTCAACATCACGAAGAGCTCGGGAATCATTTTCGTCATCCCTTGCATACTATAGTTCATCACGAAGTTCTACTAACTTGGTGATGGTGACTAGAGAACTCCGTCAATCACTATCTTATCTAGAAGATTAACTCCCACTTGATTCAAGCGATTGTAGTACCCAGACAATCTGAACACTTGCTCACTAGTTGAGCGATTCTCCTCCATCTTTTAGCTATAGAACTTGCTGGAGACTTCATATCTCTCAACTCGGGTATTTGCTTGTAATATTAACTTCAATTCCTGGAACATCTCATATGGTCCACGATGTTCAAAACATCTTTGAAGTCCCGATTCTAAGCCATAAAGCATGGTGCACAAAACTATCAAGTAGTCATCATATTGAGCTAGCCAAACGTTCATAACGTCTGCATCTGCTCCTGCAATAGGTTTGTCACCTAGCGGTGCATCAAGGACATAATTCTTCTGTGCAGCAATGAGGATAAACCTCAAATCGCGGATCCAATCCGCATCATTGCTACTAACATTTTTCAACACAATTTTCTCTAGGAACATATCAAAATAAACATATGAAAGCAACAACGCGAGCTATTGATCTTACAACATAATTTGCAAAATACTATCAGGACTAAGTTCATGATAAATTTAAGTTCAATTAATCATATTACTTAAGAACTCCCACTTAGACAGACATCTCTCTAGTCATCTAAGTGATCACGTGATCCAAATCAACCAAACCATAACCGATCATCACGTGAGATGGAGTAGTTTTCAATGGTGAACATCACTATGTTGATCATATCTACTATATGATTCACGCTCGACCTTTCGGTCTCCGTGTTCCGAGGCCATATCTGCATATGCTAGGCTCGTCAAGTTTAACCTGAGTATTCTGCGTGTGCAAAAACTGGCTTGCACCCGTTGTAGATGGACGTAGAGCTTATCACACCTGATCATCACGTGGTGTCTGGGCACGACGAACTTTGGCAACGGTGCATACTCAGGGAGAACACTTCTTGATAATTAGTGAGAGATCATCTTAAAATGCTACCATCAATCAAAGCAAGAATAAGATGTATAAAGGATAAACATCACATGCAATCAATATAAGTGATATGATATGGCCATCATCTTCTTGTGCTTGTGATCTCCATCTCCGAAGCACCATCATGATCACCATCGTCACCGGCGTGACACCTTGATCTCCATCATAGCATCGTTGTCGTTTACGCCATCTATTGCTTCTACGACTATCGCTACCGCTTAGTGATAAAGTAAAGCAATTACAGGGCGTTTGCATTTCATACAATAAAGCGACAACCATATGGCTCCTGCCAGTTGCCGATAACTTCGGTTACAAAACATGATCATCTCATACAATAAAATATAGCATCATGTCTTGGCCATATCACATCACAACATGCCCTGCAAAAACAAGTTAGACGTCCTCTACTTTGTTGTTGCAAGTTTTACGTGGCTGCTACGGGCTTAAGCAAGAACCAATCTCACCTACGCATCAAAACCACAATGATAGTTTGTCAAGTTGATGTTGTTTTAACCTTCGCAAGGACCGGGCGTAGCCACACTCGGTTCAACTAAAGTTGGAGAAACTGACACCCGCTAGTCACCTGTGTGCAAAGCACGGCGGTAATACCAGTCTCGCGTAAGCGTACGCGTAATGTCGGTCCGGGCCGCTTCATCCAACAATACCGCCGAACCAAAGTATGACATGCTGGTAAGCAGTATGACTTATATCGCCCACAACTCACTTGTGTTCTACTCGTGCATATAACATCAAACCATAAAAACCTAGGCTCGGATGCCACTGTTGGGAAACGTAGTAATTTCAAAAAATTTCCTACGCACACGCAAGATCATGGTGATGCATAGCAACGAGAGGGGAGAGTGTTGTCTACGTACCCTCATAGACCGAAGCGGAAGCGTTGACGCAACGTAGAGGAAGTAGTCATACGTCCTCCCGGTCCGACCGATCCAAGCACCGTTACTCCGGCACCTCCGAGTTCTTGACACGCGTACAGCTCGACGACGCACCCCGATCTCCGATCCAGCAGAGGCGCGGGGAGGAGTTCCGTCAGCACGATGGCGTGGTGACGATCTTGATGTTCTCCTATCGCAGGGCTTCGCCTAAGCACCGCTACAATATGACCGAGGTGTAATATCGTGGAGGGGGGCACCGCACACGGCTAAGGAACGATCTCAATGATCAACCTGTGTGTCTAGGGTGCCCCCCTACCCCCGTATATAAAGGAGGGAGGGAGGAGGAGGCCGGCTCAAGGGGGAGGCGTGCCCTAGGGGGGCAAACCTACTCCAAGTAGGTTTGGCCCCCCCTTTCCTATTCGGAGTAGGAGAAGGAAGGAAGAGGGGGGAGGAGAGAAGGAAATGGGGGGCCGGCCCCCTTCCCAATTCGGATTGGGCTTGGGGGGGCGCGCCCCCTCCCTTGCTCCTTCTCCCTCCATCCCACTAAGGCCCAATAAGGCCCATATACTTACCGGGGGGGTTCCGGTAACTTCCCGGAGCTCCGGTATATTTCCAATCTCACCCGGAACCTTTCCGGTGTCCAAATATATCTGGCCAATATATCAATCTTTATGTCTCGACCATTTCGAGACTCCTCGTCATGTCCGTGATCACATCCGGGACTCCAAACAACCTTCGGTACATCAAAATACATAAACTCATAATGAAACTGTCATCGAAACCTTAAGAGTGCGGACCCTACGGT
Source organism: Triticum timopheevii (assembly GCA_963921465.1). Classification (NCBI taxonomy): domain Eukaryota; kingdom Viridiplantae; phylum Streptophyta; class Magnoliopsida; order Poales; family Poaceae; genus Triticum; species Triticum timopheevii. The sequence continues at coordinate 46,645,926 of OY997272.1, read as the reverse complement.
TCGAGAACAATGTAGACATGACCGAGACATGTCTCCGGTCAATAACCAATAGCGGGACCTGGATGCCCATATTGGTTCCTACATATTCTACGAAGATCTTTATCGGTCAGACCGCATAACAACATACGTTGTTCCCTTTGTCATCGGTATGTTACTTGCCCGAGATTCGATCGTCAGTATCCAATACCTAGTTCAATCTCGTTGCCGGCAAGTCTCTTTACTCGTTCCGTAATACATCATCTCGCAACTAACTCATTAGTTGCAATGCTTGCAAGGCTTAAGTGATGTGCATTACCGAGAGGGCCCAGAGATACCTCTCCGACATTCAGAGTGACAAATCCTAATCTCGAAATACGCCAACCCAACAAGTACCTTTGGAGACACCTGTAGTGGTAGCACACAAAGTGTTCCTCCGGTAAACGGGAGTTGCATAATCTCATAGTCATAGGAACATGTATAAGTCATGAAGAAAGCAATAGCAACATACTAAACGATCGGGTGCTAAGCTAACGAAATGGGTCATGTCAATCACATCATTCTCCTAATGATGTGATCCCGTTAATCAAATGACAACTCATGTCTATGGCTAGGAAACATAACCATCTTTGATTAACGAGCTAGTCAAGTAGAGGCATACTAGTGACACTCTGTTTGTCTATGTATTCACACATGTATCATGTTTCCGATTAATACAATTCTAGCATGAATAATAAACAATTATCATGAAATAAGGAAATAAATAATAACTTTATTATTGACTCTAGGGCATATTTCCTTCAATGATGTCAACCCTCAAGGACCTCCTCCACCTCCTGGCTGTACACGGCATCCTCTGCCACCTCCTCCCCCGCATGCTCCTCCCAATGGCCCTACAGGCAGCACTCAGGGGGCTCATCGTCCAGGTAATTACATGCCCCAACTCCCCATCAAACTAGGTCTGTAACTCCAGTTGCACACATCATGGTGCTCAGTTGCACAGAAATAGGCTACCTAGTTGCGCACTCTATGTTAGTTCGAGCATCAAAGATAACACAACTAACTTGTTTGTCCTGTTCTGGCTATAGGTGATGCCAACCCTCAAAGACCTCCTCCCCCGCCTGACCCAACTAGCAGTGCCCTGCGTGCTACTCCCAATAGGCGATTGCGTGTGCTGTGTTAGTTTGAGGATCAAGCTAAAAATCTAACTTGTTTTTCATGTTCTGCCCATAGGCGATTACAATCCAAGTACCATGACGGGCCGTGCTACTACAGGTGTTTTTTCAACCTAACTTGCACACAGCAACCAGTTAGTTGCACAGCATGGGCTGTGTGGTTGCTGAGAACATCAGTGCTGGTTGCACAACAAAAAAAATACTAATTTTTTATATGATTATTACATAGGTAATCATGATGGTCATACTGCCCCGTTGGAGGCTGCATCCCCTGCACAAGCTTCTGATGATTTTGTGCCCGGGGATCCTCCAAGGTCTACTACAAAGGGTAGGGCAAAGAGTCAAGGTACAAATCGACGCTGGAGCTACACCCAAGAAAGAAAAACAAATGCAGCCAGTGCCAATCTACAGAGCACACTGCTGGTGTGTGTCCACTTAGGCTACTGTGATTCTGTTTCATCGTTTGTAACTTTGAGACAAAAAAGGAATAGAATGATATTTTTTTAGCAATTTTGGGACCAAGTGGACACACTCAGCATCTATGATTTCCCTTTATCTAATTTATGCTCCTTGAATTAGTTCATGCACTGTGTAAAAAAGGTTGCTATTTGTGCCTTTGTTGGCAACTGGTTAAATATTTAGTTGTTGAACAATTGTATGTCCAGTGCTCCTAATGTATCAACAAAAGTGATGATATTGACTTGCAAACGGAATTACTACTAGTGTGCAACTACAAAATCTGCTTAAAAATTGTGCAAACCAGCAACTTCCTCCATGGAGCAGAGAAAGAAAAAGATTACTGACCTAGTCCTTGTCGTATCTCAGCAACTTCCTCCATGGGGCGGTGTTGTGCACGCTGGTGACCCAACCATATGCCAGCTTCTTCCTGATGTGGAGTACTTCCTTGGGTTCGTATTTGGGCAGTTGGCTACCGTTCCACTCGGTGGCATTAAGTAGTGCAAACAGCCCACACTCATTACTGTGATGGGCAAGAAAGAAAATTTGTCACATAAAATTAAAACCAATAAAGATAATGCACTCTGTGCAACTGCTTATGTTCTACTGTGCAACTGTTTATGTTCTACTGTGCAACTGCTTATGATCTACTGTGCAACTGCTTATGTGCCACTCTGCAACTGGCTAGATAATCCATTAGAAACTCATAAAAATGATAAACAAATTGCCGACTAGTACTGTGTCTTAAAAAACTAAAGATTGCACATGTAGAAAAATTTAAAAACTACAAAATGATGGTAAGAAATTGAGAAGAGAGCCATGCTTATTGTCTTACTTGCTGAGCTGCTTCGGTACGTCAATGTCAATAATCTAGAAGTGCTCGATGCTGAACTTTGGGTAATGCTTCCTCCATAGCTGGCGTACTGCCCCCACGATGGTAGAGGCGGTGGTCATCAGCTCAATGTTGTCCAGCGTCCTGTTTGAGTCAAGAACTTCGATGCATCCGTACCTCAAGTTGACATTGAAGACCCAATAATACCTCCCTCCCTCCTTATCGGTTACATCAGCGCACTCGAGCACTGGCAGCATGACCTGCAAGCGTGAATGATTTCAGACACAGATACAGGCTGTAGCTAAGAAAAAACAGTAAAAGACTTGGTCAAGTTAAAAACAGGTTGCAACAAGTATGTGCCAACTAACAAATGTGTCATGTGCAACTGAACATGTTGTGGGTGCCAACTAAAAGAGATGGATCATGTGGGCACAGCATTCACCAAGTCTTTCTTGTCGAGACGATTCTTGTAATCAAACTTCTTGTTTATCTCATTCACATTGTGGATCCCTTGCTGTAAATTCATCTGCAGAGATTATAAAGCATGGCTCAAACTCCTTAGTAGATGAAAGGCCTCCCTCAATTGGTCAACAAAAAAGTTCTACAGAACAAAGATGAGGGTAAAGAAGGTTTTGGAAAAACTTACAGAAAACCTCAGTGGCATAACAACCTTCTTTGACCCTTCTGGTAAGTTCTCCATGATGTGTAAGATTCCAGTCTCAATAACAATTTTTGACAGCCATTGAACCGGCTTCATCGAATCAACTAACTCCTTTAAAAAAATGTAGAAATCACCATACCTGATTATCTCAGGGCTGAATTTTTTTGAAAGCAATAAAAAGACAAGTTAGCTCGAAGGGTCACAACAGCAAAAAAAATGTGCATGAAATTGAAAACAGAATAGGATTTATGTGCAACTAAGTGGCTGGTCCTGTGCAACTGAAAAAGATATGTATGTAGCCTGTGGGGAGTTAGTTTACCTGGTAGCTTCATCATTTGCTCCTTCGTGATGCCTGACCCAATACAAGAGGGCAGCGTAAAGCTTGTTCACTGCCTCATTGGAGTTGATGGTCTTCTTCTTCTTGTAGTCAATGAATGAAGACCTTTGAGATGTTGCGGGCCTTATTACCCTCCTCTGTCTTCGTGCAATAGGTGGTCCCGAAGAACTGCTCGTGCCAGCTTCTGGTTCTGCGCATATCGGGGTGTGGCAATTCTTTGGTGATCCAACATCTAGCTCTTGAGCTATTGCCTTGCCAGCATCAGCAGCAGCGCATCCTTCATTCACAGCTGCTGGGTCCAACTCACACTCATCAATACAAATCACACCGGCTTCCGCTGTTTCTGCTGCTGGAGCAGGTGCTGGAGCATGACCATCTATGTCGTGGTCACAAGATGGTGCATCACAGAACCCGTCACCATGATAAGACTTTGATCTTCGTATGGGTTCAAGGACCAGGGCATCTCCTTGCGGCACAAACACGGGTGCATCGTTCACTAACTTGGTTCGCGATAGTGTTGTAGTTGGCGGCCTTGGAGGCTTGCACCTACTTATAATCTTGAACACCTCCTCTTGTGTTAATGGTTGCTGAAAGTCAGCTCTTGGTGATGCAGGCTTGCTTGTCTGCTGTGTGCTGGCTCTTGGGGACGGCAATTTGGTAGTAGGATCACCTCCTTTTGTGTTTGGCATTGAAGCATCTCTATGAGTAGGCACCTTGGAGCTTGCAGTTGCAGTGGTGCCTTCCTGAGCAGCTGTGGTGGTTTTGACTGTGACCACGCTGCTAACTGACACATCATTTGGCACACTGGTATCTGTAGTTGGCATCTTTCCAGTCTGAGTTGCCAGCAACCTAGCAGAACTTGGCAGCCCTGCATCAATGGCTGCGGCTCGCAGTTCTCTCTCGTCTCTGAACCCTAGACCTTTTGTGGCCTGTTCCCCCTTTGTTCCCCTGGCAAACTTGACAATCTTTTGCTGCTTAGGTGGTTTTGGTGGGACTTTTGAAAGGGGGGTGTCGTTGATTTGTCACGACAGATGTCCTAGAGAAAGGACTTAGTCGTGGAGCCATCGCTACGGGTTTACTTGAAGGGGTTAAAGCGGACACAAAGACGCGAAGGTTTATACTAGTTCGGCCCCTTCGATGAAGGTAAAAGCCTACGTCTAGTTGTGATGGAATTGATGTGGTCTCGATGGCTAGGGAGCAAACAAGCTTCGCCTAGGCTCGAGTTGTTGTTGTCTGTCTTGAACCGCCGCCGGGTCGTCCCCTTATATACACGGGTGACGCCCGTCGGTCCATAGAGTCCCTAACCGGTTCATACTCGTATTCCGGTTGGTATCTCTCTATCCCTAACTTACAATACAAGTCATACACCAGGCCGGTTTACAGCTACATGTTCTAACCGACTACAGGCCTTGGGCCTTCATCCGTTCATACCACTAATGAAGTTAACCCGGCCCAAGTAGGCCGGTTTACGCCTAGTAGTAATATCCCCAACATTAGGCCCCATATTGATTTGAACTGGTTCATGTCAATCCTTCACACCATCTCGCGTCTTGGATATCTTCTGTTAATTGGTAAACCTCCATATCGTCATCATTCTTGGTTGCTGTAAACCGGCATGACATCATCAGTGTTGGTTATTGTGAACCGGCATGACGTCATCATAAAATTTATAACGCCCTCTTAATGACAGCTCCTGGATCCGCGCGCTTGACCTAGCCCAGTTGCCTTATAAATAAGACCGAAGGGTCATTTCTTTTCTTTTCCCCTTCGTCCCTTCTTCTTCTTCTTCCTCACATCGCCGGCTTTGGAGCTCCACCACCGCCGTCGACCTCTGCCTCGTCTTGGGCCGCTGCATCAACCTGAACGTACCAGAGTGTTGCGGCGCCCTTCCGCATCTTCTCCTTCCCGGTAAGTTCTCGTTCCTTCTTACCCTAGATCTGTTCTTAGGGTTCCATGTTCTTGCCATGTTCATCGCGCGTTCATAGCTGTTCTCTGACTTTGACTGCATCTGCGAACTCTTGCTGTGCTTAGTAGCGATCCCTTTAGCATCCGCTTGCTATTTCTCATCCAAGCTCATAGATCTCCCACACATATCTGCTCAATGGTTCACTTCTTTTACCGCCTTAGTCTTCGAAATATTTCCTGTTTTTTGTGAGCTTGTTGTAGATCCGCGGCTGTAACACGATTCTGTGAAACTTGTTTCTGCATAACTAGTTATCCATAGCTTCAATTGCTTCCGATGCTTAGGCCAGGCGGTTTAACTTCACCATAGAGAAAAAATTGCTAAACCGGTATATATGTCATTAGTCCCCTGGTTGAACCGCCAGAATCCATCTGATGCCGTGTTGTAGAAGACCGGTTTATGGGTACTGCCTCCGGTTTACCGTAGTTAGATCAACACCTTTTTATCCGGCATGCCCTTGAACCGGATCACCTATTTCTTGTAGATCTCGTCATGGCCAAACAAGTGTATGAGTGCAACTGGGTTCCCTCCCGCGTCACAGAATCACAGCTGGATGATCTAGTCCTGATCGGCGCTTTGGATAGCAAAGATACGATTCACTGGAGGGTTCCTGGAGATGAATGTCCTCCCACGCCCCAGGAAGGAGAGGTCGTGGTCTTCGCAGATCACATGGCCCGGGGCTTCAAACCGCCCGGCTCTAAATTTTATCAGGATGTGTTAGCCAACTTTCAGCTCCGCCCACAGGATATCGGCCCCAACTCGGTCACCAACCTGTGTCACTTCCAAGTACTTTCTGAGGCATACCTTCAAGAGGAACCTTCAGTCGAGCTATTTAGAGATCTCTTTCATCTGAACCGCCGCACTGAATTCACCAATGGTCCTAATACCGAACTGGCCGGTATGGCCATTCAGAAGAGGAAGGAAATCACCTACCCCCACGTCAAACATCATACTCACCCCAAGGAGTGGAATGCCACTTGGTTTTACTGCAAGGATACATCTCCTGACAATGAAAATCCCTTGCCTGGCTTCCGTCCGGAACGGCTCAGCAACACTCACCCCTTTCCACAAAGGCTAAGCGCCAAGGAGAGAATCAAATATGCTCCCCAACTGTCCAAGCTTCAGGCCTTCATGGCCAATGGTTTAACAGGAATAGACCTTGCACGCTGCTGGATATCATGGAGCATTCTGCCTCTGAGCCGGTGCCCCGGTTTCATGTGCGAATACACCGGCAGTGTCGATGACCCACTCCGACATATCAAAATCCAGGTCTCCGACGACGAAGTCACAGAATCTGTAAAGAAGATGTTGAATGAACCGGAGCACCTCTGTGCTCAAACCGGTCTGCTTCCTTACTGCACCACCAACGAACCGCCAGCGGTAAGATTTTAATTGCTCTATTATTGAACCTGTTACTGCTTTACCTTCCTGACCTTTACTTATTGCTGACCCAGAGTGATAACCCGTTTTGGAGCAAGAAGCTTTCAAAAGACAAAACGGAGAAGGCAGGGCGGCCAACCCGGCCCAAGACCAAGGTTGTCAAGAAACCGGCTCGCAAGAGAAAAACCACCGCTTCATCTGACCCAGCCCTTGATGATGATGTGGGTAATCCGGATCTTGAGGTAGAACTTGATTCACTTGGATTGCTTTTTATGCGCCTTATTGATGATGATGCTTGTCAGGATGACGCTGAAGCCAGCAATGCGGGATTCGTTGAGGTAATTATTCTCTCTTCGATTCAGAAATCTTGCCTTTGCCAAAATTCCGCCGGGCAAACCGGAAAGTTAAATTTTCTCATCCGCTTGCTTATTTGGATCCCCAATTTCTTATGAAGACCCAGCAACACGAAGCTCGCCGCACAACCTGGCACAGCGGCCAGGTAGTTACTTCTGCCGGTTTACCGGACAGTCCGGTTCGAAAACGCCACTCCGAGGTCTCCGACCTTTTTATTGATTTAAATCCTAAAGCAGGTTTCTTCCGTCAACCTCTTAATCCATCTGACTCCGATTATCAGGTCACTTCTCATTCATCGTCTGGTGAATCGTCGGCCACTCAGCTACCACCCTTGAAAACAGTTGCTGGGTAAGTTAAACTGAATATATGCCTCCAGTATGCTGCGTAACGGTTTATGCTCTTCCTTGACTTTTGTTTTCCCCTCAGGGCTAAGCCGAAGCCAAGCAAAAAGGCCCGCCTGGATAAGGCGGCTGAAGAAGATGTGGCCCCAGAACATGACCAAGCGCCGGATCATGAAATGTTTACTTGTGAAGATATCCCCAATGATCCTCCTCTGCAAGACGACGTTATCCCTGAAGAAGGGCTTATTAATGCTCCAGCCTCTGCTGATCCGCCTGCCAGCTCTGTCCAGATTGAGAAATCTCACACTCCAGCTGACAAACCGGCCGCGCCAACACAAACCGGCGAGTCAAAAGATGATGATGTTGTGATTACCGGCGTGGGCCGCTCTGAACCCGGAAATCCTGCCACCCTTACCAGGCATACCATCAAAGAGGATTTTTCCACTTTGAACAAAGGAAAATGGGATGTTGAATTAGAGACATACGCCGCTCTGAGTGCTCAAGATCTTCACTCTGGCTATTTAAACCGGCTTTACACTAGCCGTGACTGTGAGGCTGGCCTGGTCAAAATGATGAGGGATAAATTTGAGGTAAACTCCTTCTTTCCTTACTGTCATCGCATTCATCCTTGTAGCCCCCAAGGGTCGGCTTGTGACCTTGGTCAAACCGGGACTTGATCCTGAATATTTTTTAAATCCGTCGACATAACCTTCTAGGGCCGGTCTAACTTAGCATAAGTAAACCGGGGCTCCAAATAGAAAGCTGTCCTTAGAACAGAACTTGATCAAATAGCCATTAGCCCCCAAGTGCCAAGTTGAATACTTGTATTGAGTTTGGGACTTTGTAATCTAGCAAAAAATTGAAGGTGCATTAGCCCCCAAGTGTCGGGCATATAACTTTGTTATGTGGTTGACACTTCAATTTCTTGGATCGCCTGTACAAAGCTTAAAATGCTATCTGTATGCAGGCTCAGGTAAAAATCAAGGAGGACCGGATTGCCGATTTGCAGGAGGCCCTGAAGACCCAGCAAGCTGAAACAGATAAATCAAAGCAAGAGTTAACCAGCGCCTTGAGCACCGCTGAACAGCTGAAAGAAGGCTTCAAGAAAGAGCGGGCTGACTGGGCCACTGAGAAGGCCGGTTTAACCAAAAGAGCAGAAAATGCTGAAGCTGCCCTTAAACCGGTGGTGGATGAATTGACTGCCGTACAGCGGCAAATACACTCCATGACTGCTGCAATCTTTGGTAAGCTCCTTTTAACATCTGTCATAATTTAAATCTGCTGTAGCGTAAATCTGGTTTGAGACCATTCCAATCTTGTTGTAGGCACACGTATTGGGCACTTAGGAAATGATGTGTGGATGAAACTGAAAGCTGCCTACACCTTGGTGGAACAATTGTATACCGGAGCCCAACGGATCATCACTGCGGCTTCTCATAACAACCCGGCGCCCTCCTTAATCTAGGACACTCTTAGCCGGTTGTCAATGCTTCCAGCCCGGATTGAGGAGCTGAAAAAATCCGCTGCCCGAACCGGAGCCATCAATGCCTTAATCCGGGCAAAGGCATGGGTGCCCGATTTTGATCCTGTGGAAGCAGCTCAAGGCTATCCCAGCCTGAAAGAAGATGGCTCGAAATTCAACGAAGAAGATTTAAGGGCCATAAACCGTGCAGTGCGCCCTCTGGCTTGCCAGGTAGCTGAAGAGGCAGATTTGACGCATTATCAAGCGCAGTATAATGATCAAAACAAGCGAGTGCCTGCCCCAACTGTTGAAGCGGAGAATCTGATCCCTCCAATCCGTAAGCACACTTACGCCCCTGATATTGAACCATCTTCCCTGATCCATGAAGAGGCTATTTTCCAAGCTTTAATGGGAATCGACTGGACCACTGTTGATTTCCAGCCAATGGGTAGAGACGAGGAAGCTGAAGCGGCGGAGGATGAGGAGCAGGCTTGAACCGGAAGCCGGTTTGGAGAGCTATTTGTAACATCTTTCCACAAAAACAATGATCTTGTTTGGGCACCATGCTGCCTTGTAATAGGATAGTTAAAACTTCTGCCTGGAATATGCCTTCGTGCATAAGTACTGAAGCTTTTTCTTGAAAAACTTTAATTCATATTTCCTGCAATCAGAAAAAATTTGAACTGCCATGTCTGGGCATAAAGCTGGCTTTAGCCAAGCCTGAAGCGGTGGTTTTGTAAACCATTACCGTCAAAAAGGGAGAAAAATAGCTCCCGTATAAACCGTACTGAATCAATACGAGCCCCCTGGTTACTCCATGATGTTAACAGGGAAAAGGTAAACCGGACAGACTCCTCCAGATTAAAGGGGGATCAAAAACCATCGGCTGAACCGGAAAAAATTTGTTTGTCGATATAAAAGAAATCCAACAACGCCAAAGAACAAACAAACCATGAAAATAACATGGAAGCAAAAGCAACGATAAAAACCGTTTGCAAAAATATGCTATACTGAGCTTGTTCAGATGGTATTACCATGGTCGGACAGGATCAAGGCCCCCAATAGGAGTGACAATGATTCAAGTCAGCCAGGTCCCCAAATGACTCGTGGCATATATGCCAGATCAAGAGGCGTGACAATGGTTCGGGTTCGACCATGCCCCCAAGTGATTTTGTGGCCTTAGGCCGACCAAGAGGCGTGACTGGTTCAGACTTGACCATGTCCCCAAATGATCTGGTGGCTGTCGCCTATCAAAAGGTGTTCGTTGGTTCGGACACGACCAAGGCCCCCAGTGATATATAAAAAACATATGTCAAGGGGTAAACCGGAGGCCGCTTTAAACAGAACCACTCCATGTAACCTCGCATGATGAGAAAGACAGAGACCCCACTTTAGCTGAGGCTCCGGTTTGATATATCAAAGATAATATATACATTGTCATGATATGTACATAGATAGAGCCAATGGCTCAAGTATAATAAGGCCGAAGATGAGCTATGTTCCACGGCCTGTTGGTCTCCTCCTCTGATGTACGTGAGTCTTGGTGCTCTTGAATATCAATCAGATAGTACGACCCATTGTGCAGATTCTTGCTGACCACGAAAGGTCCTTCCCAAGGTGGGGATAACTTCTGCATATCCGTCTGGTCCTGGATTAGTCGAAGCACCAAATCTCCTTCTTGAAAAGTTCTGGTTCTAACCCGGCGACTGTGATAACGACGAAGATCTTGTTGGTAAATCGCCGAACGGGCAGCCGCTAAATCACGCGCTTCATCCAATAGGTCCAAAGCGTCTTGTCGTGCCGTCTCATTGCCCGCTTCAACATAAGCTGCCACATGAGGCGAATCGTGCCGGATATCACTAGGGAGAACTGCCTCTGCTCCATAGACCATAAAAAATGGCGTGTATCCTGTGGACCGGTTTGGCGTAGTATTGATACTCCAGAGCACAGATGGTAGCTCTTCAACCCAACATCCTGGTGTCCTTTGCAATGGGACCATAAGCCGGGGTTTGATGCCCCGCAGGATCTCTTGATTAGCTCGTTCTGCCTGTCCATAGGACTGGGGGTGCGCCACTGATGATACGTCAAGTCGGATGTGCTCACGTTCATAGAACTCCTTCATAGCCCCCTTGGACAAATTGGTACCATTGTCAGTAATGATACTGTGCGGAAAGCCAAACCGGAAAATCACCTTTTTGATGAACTGCACCCCTGTTGCTGCATCGCACTTGCTGACAGGCTCCGCTTCAACCCACTTGGTAAATTTATCAACTGCTACCAAAAGGTGAGTTTTCTTATCCTTGGATCTTTTAAAAGGTCCTACCATATCCAGCCCCCAAGTTGCAAACGGCCATGTTATTGGAATCATCCTCAATTCTTGAGCTGGCACGTGCGCACGCCTTGAAAATTTCTGACATCCATCGCACTGTTTAACCAAGTCCTCCGCATCAGCATGTGCTGTCAACCAGTAAAAACCGTGACGAAACGCTTTTGCCACCAGAGACTTTGAACCGGTGTGGTGTCCACAATCCCCTTCATGGATTTCCCTTAAGATTTCACAGCCTTCCTCAGGAGAAACACAACGTTGAAACGCCCCTAATACACTGCAACGATGCAATTCACCATTGAGAATCGTCATGGACTTGGATCGCCGGACTATCTGCCTTGCTAGAATTTCATCCTCTGGCAACTCCCCCCGGGTCATGTATGCAATATAAGGAATCGTCCAATTCGGAATAGCATGTAATGCTGCCACCAATTGATCCTCCGGGTCAGGAATAGCCAAATCTGCTTCACCTGGGAGCTGGACTGACGGATTGTGCAACACGTCCAAAAAGACATTGGGCGGGACCGGTTTGCGCTGAGAACCCAACCGGCTTAAAGCGTCCGCCGCTTCATTCTTCCGACGGTCCACATGATCCACTTGATAACCCTTGAAGCAACCTGCAATATTATCCACTTCCCGACGATATGCAGCCATGAGTGGGTCCTTAGAATCCCAAGTGCCAGACACCTGTTGAGCCACAAGGTCTGAGTCACCGAAACACTTCACCCGGCTTAAGTTCATCTCTTTAGCCATCCGGAGACCATGGAGCAAGGCCTCGTACTCAGCTGCATTGTTAGTACAAGGGAATATTAAGCGGAGAACATAACAGAATTCATCACCTCGTGGGGAAGTTAATAGGACTCCAGCCCCCGAGCCTTCCAATTGCCTGGATCCATCAAAATGAATAGTCCAATATGTGTGATCTGGCTTTTCCTCTGGCGCTTGTAATTCTGTCCAGTCATTGATGAAATCAACAAGTGCTTGAGACTTCACCGCCGTTCGAGGCACATACTTCAGTCCGTGCAGCCCAAGCTCTATAGCCCACTTGGCAACCCGGCCAGTCGCCTCCCGGTTCTGTATGATATCACCCAAGGGAGCTAAACTGACCACTGTAATGGGGTGCCCTTGAAAATACTGCTTCAACTTCTGGCTGGCCATGAAGACACCATAGACCAACTTCTGCCAATGCGGATACCTTTGCTTGGATTCAATAAGCACCTCGCTGATATAATAAATCGGCCGCTGAACCGGATATTCCTTGCCTGCCTCTTTGCGTTCCACCACAATAGCCACACTAACTGCCCGAGCATTAGCTGCTACGTATAATAACAATGGCTCCTTGTCAACCGGAGCTGCAAGAACCGGCGGATTGGCTAACTGCCGCTTCAAGTCCTCAAATGCTTCATCAGCAGCCAGACTCCAGACGAAATTGTCTGTCTTCCTCAGCATTTGGTATAAAGGGATGGCCTTCTCTCCGAGGCGGCTGATAAACCGGCTCAGTGCAGCGATTCGGCCCGCCAAACGCTGAACATCGTTGATACATTTCGGTTTAGCTAGGGATGTAATAGCCGTAATCTTCTCCGGATTGGCCTCAGTTCCTCTGTTAGACACCAGGAAACCCAGTAACTTTCCTGCCGAAACACCAAAGACACACTTGGCCGGATTAAGCATCATCTTGTAAACTCGCAAGTTATCAAAGGTCTCCTTCAAATCATCCACCAGCGTCTCCTTTTGTCTTAACTTCACTACAATATCATCCACATAGGCGTGCACATTGCGGCCGATTTGGTTATGCAGGAAATTCTGTACACACCGTTGATAGGTGGCTTGGGCACTCTTGAGCCCAAAGGGCATAGATACATAGTAGAAGGCTCCAAAGGGAGTAATAAATGTTGTTTTCTCCTGGTCCTTAACTGCCATCTTGATCTGATGATATCCAGAGTATGCATCCAAAAAACTCAAACGCTCACAACCTGCGGTGGCATCAATGATCTGGTCAATGCGGGGGAGGGCAAAAGGATCTACCGGACAGGCCTTGTTAAGATCTGTGTAATCCACACACATACGCCAAGTGCCGTTTTTCTTAAGAACCAGCACCGGATTAGCAAGCCACTCTGGATGGAACACCTCAACAATAAAACCAGCTACTAAAAGCCTGGCCACTTCCTCTCCAATGGCTTTGCGTCTTTCTTCATTAAACCGGCGGAGGAACTGTTTCACCGGTTTGTACTTAGGATCCACATTAAGAGTGTGCTCAGCGAGTTCCCTCGGTACACCTGGCATGTCAGACGGTTTCCATGCAAAAATGTCCCGATTCTCACGGATGAACTCGATGAGCGCGCTTTCCTATTTGGGATCCAGGTTGGCACTGATAGTGAACTGCTTTGACGAATCGCCGGGCACGAAGTCAACAAGCTTGGTCTCAGCTGTCGATTTGAACTTCAGATCTGAATCATGCTCTGTAGTTGGCTTCTTCAACGAGGTCATATCCGCCGGATCAACATTGTCCTTATAATACTTCAACTCTTCCGTGGCACAGACCGACTCTGCATATGCCGCATCACCTTCCTCACATTCCAAAGCGACCCTACGGCTCCCATGGACCGTTATCGTCCCCTTGTAACCCGGCATCTTGAGCTGTAAGTAGATATAACAAGGCCGCGCCATAAATTTGGCATAAGCGGGCCGCCCAAACAAGGCGTGATACGGGCTCTGGATCTTTACCACCTCAAAGGTTAATTTTTCCGTCCGAGAATCGTGCTCGTCCCCAAAAGCCACATCTAGGGCTATCTTACCAACAGGATATGCAGACTTGCCCGGCACAACACCATGGAACACCGTATTCGACGGTCTGAGATCCTTGTCTGTTAGACCCATGCGCCGGAATGTCTCATAGTATAATATTTTAATACTGCTTCCTCCATCCATGAGCACCTTGGTGAACTTATAACCCCCCACCTGAGGGTCCACCACTAATGCTAGCTGGCCCGGATTATCAACCCGGGGCGGGTGATCTTCTCTGCTCCACACGATGGGCTGTTCTGACCAGCGTAAGTAGTGTGGTAAGGCCGGTTCAACAGAATTCACCGCTCGCTTGTGGAGTTTTCGTTCGCGCTTATCCAAGCTAGTTGTGAAGACATGGTATTGCCCATTGCTCAACTGCTTTGGCTGGCTCTGATAACCCGACTGCTGTTGCTGCTGCTGGTCGTTTTGATTATTCTGGTTATTGTGACCGCCCAGATTGAAACCTGAACCGGAAGCTCCATCGTGACCCGGACCGTGTAAACCGGATCCTGAACCGCCACCTGACCCATGGTCATATTGGAAGGCTTTAGAGTTTTTAAACTCCTGCATAATATAACAATCCTTCCAAAGGTGGATAGCCGGCGACTCCTTCGTCCCGTGCTTTGGGCAAGGCTGATTCAACAAGTAATTCAAACGGCTTGCATTAGGATTGGGACCCCCATTACGATTTGCCGCTTTACCTCTGCGCCGCTGCCCCCTGTCCTGTGCATTAGTGTTGGCCACAAAATCCATGCTACAATCCGCCTTGCGTTTGCCTCCGTTTCCATGACCCGCCGGTTTGTACTGCTGCTGTTTAGAGTTGCTATTCTTCCTTCCCTTCCCTGCTTCATCTTCATCAGGTTCGGGATCCTTGGTACTGTCCGAATCAGCATACTTCACTAAAGCAGCCATGAGGGTTCCCATGTCATTACAGAACCGCTTCATGCGTCCCAATTTCAATTTTAAAGGTTCAAACCGGCAGTTGCCTTCCAGAGTTAAGATCGCAGAGTCAGCATTAATTCTGTCAGACGAGTGCAAGATTTCTGAAACGCGGCGCACCCAACGGGTCGTTGATTCTCCTTCCTCCTGAACACAAGCCGCCAGGTCTACTATGGACTTAGGCTGCTTACATGTATCCTTAAAATTCTGTATAAACTGGGCCCGCAACTGGGCCCATGAGCTGATAGAATTGGGTGGTAGGCTCTTCAACCAAGTACGAGCCGTGCCCTCAAGCATCATGGTGAAGTATTTTGCACATGCGGCCTCATCCACGTCTAGCATCTCCGTTGCCATCTCATAACTCTCTACCCACGCTTCAGGGGATAAATCAGCAGTGTAATTTGGCACCTTGCGCGGACCCTTGAAATCTTTGGGCAGGCGCACATTGCGTAAAGCGGGGATTAAGCAAGGCACTCCCAAAGCGGATGTAACTCCTGGTCCGGCGAAGGTGGTAGAGCGAACTAGTGTAAGCTGACCTGCATTATCCTGTGCTGCTAACTCGACCTCCCTTCGTGCCCGGGCCCGGTCCACCACCTCCTGAGCATCGCCGACTCCACCTGCCGGGTTATTGCCACGGGCCGCTTCACGGCCTCGCGTATTGCTTGATATGGCCGGTTCATCCATGCGCCTGCTATAGCTCCGGCTTGGACGGGGCGTAGAATGAATCCGATCACGGCTGTATGAGTAGGCCTCCTGCTGAATCAGCGCAGTCCGGAGAAGCTCCTTAACCCGGCGCGTCTCTATCGCTTGCGGGGAGTCTCCTTCGACCGGGATGGCCTCCAACCGTGCAGTGGCCGCAAAAAGGTTGTCCATGGGATTCGAATAATGGCCCGGGGGTGTCTGGACCGGCAGAGGGGCCACGATTTCTGTTGAGGGGGTTCCATCAGGCGGGGCTGGACCGTCGCTCCTGGCCCCGGTGCTTCAATCCGGTTTGCCTCCAGGTACTGCGGCGGATTACTGGGCCCTGCTCCTGGAGTGTGAAAGAGATTTCGGGGGTCAAACCCTAACGGCAGGCGTGATCTGTGCTTCCGCTTCAAGACCTCCTGCGATGCATTCTGGTCGAGCATGAGCTTGTAGGCCTGGGCATCCAAAGCGGCCCGCTCTGCAGCCATCCTATCCTTCTCTGCCGCCAGATCCGCTTTGGCCTGCACGATCTGTTCTTTCACCTTTGCAATCTCTGCATCATGAGCCTCCTGATCCGCCGGATTGGCTTCTGCCACAAGCGCGGCCAGTGCGTCAAACAGGTCGGATAGGACTTGAACCGGTGGGCGCATAAGGCCTCCTGCCCCTGCTGCCGCTGCCGCTGCTAATCCGGAGAGCATTGCTGCGGCGGTCGAGGAGTGGTTTGCCGCCTGGGTGCCAGCCATGAATATTCCAACCCGGTTGACCGGGCCTGGGGGGTCCAGAATACTGTCGCCATCAGAACAGCCCCTAACCTGGTCGTCTTGCAACTGGTATGGCGATTCGGTCTCTCCGGTCGAGGACTCGTCGCCGGAATAGATGACGGTCTCGCTACCGTGTTCTGACTCGTCCTCCCGCTCTCCTCCGTGGATAACCCCAACGAAGGCACGCTTCATGGCCGGTTTAGCCTGGGTAGATCTTGCACGCTGAGCCGTCTCGACGAGGTCGGTGCAGATGTCCGGCTCAGGCCCAGGCTCACCGATCTTGCCAATGAAAACGTGTATGCCGCCGAAGGGGACCCGGTACCCGTACTTGATTGAATCGGCCTCGGGACCCCATCCTGCGTCGTCGATGTAGATCCTGCCGCGACGACTCTTGGTCATCCGGCCCAAAACATAGCCTTCGAGTCCCTCGAGCTTGCCCTCCAAGATCGTCAAACCATCGTGCGATAGCCCCACGGTGGGCGCCAACTGTCGTGGATTTGTCACGGCAGATGTCCTAGAGAAAGGACTTAGTCGTGGAGCCATCGCTACGGGTTTACTTGAAGGGGTTAAAGCAGACACAAAGACGCGAGGGTTTATACTAGTTCGGCCCCTTCGATGAAGGTAAAAGCCTACGTCTAGTTGTGATGGAATTGATGTGGTCTCGATGGCTAGTGAGCAAACAAGCTTCGCCTAGGCTCGAGTTGTTGTTGTCTGTCTTGAACCGCCGCCGGGTCGTCCCCTTATATACACGGGTGACGCCCGTCGGTCCATAGAGTCCCTAACCGGTTCATACTCGTATTCCGGTTGGTATCTCTCTATCCCTAACTTACAATACAAGTCATACACCAGGCCGGTTTACAGCTACATGTTCTAACCGACTACAGGCCTTGGGCCTTCATCTGTTCATACCACTAATGAAGTTAACCTGGCCCAAGTAAGCCGGTTTACGCCTAGTGGTAATATCCCCAACAGGGGGTCTTCCCCTTGATCTGTTGAACTCCTGTGATGGTGGTTGGCTCTCTGCTCACTACAGTTGGCATATCAGTTTGAAGCACAGCTTCCTTGACCATATTTACTTCAGCATCTGCACTCACCGTCTTCTCCTTGGTTTGAGGCAACTACAGATTCTTCTTCATTGAAACTTCTTTACACTTCTGGACCACGTGAGAGTTTGCCATGGATGCTGCCTTGCTCTTGTCGGAGCTTAGGTTTGGAAGCTGCTTCAAATATTCCTTGTATTTTTCCTTTGAATGAACCCAGTCAAGACCCTTTCCTGCTTCCTCCATGTCAATTTGATTCTTTTCAGCAACACTTGATAAGAACAGGCTCTTGTCAATGGCAAAGTTGATCTTCTCACACATATCTTGGTCGCTAAAATCGGGCATAGGAAAGGTGGTTGGCAAAGCCGGCTTCAAGTTGCAGAGCTTGAACATATCAATGCTGCCCTGAGACTCTGCTTCGTCATTTTTCTTTGACTTCGGCAAATCCTTGTCTTTCCAGCAAGTTTTGTCAATTAACATCTTTAGTGTGCTCCTGCTACTCAATGAATTGCTGCTGCTAGCAGGGGTGGCAGAAGTGCTAGTCCTCCTGGATGTGTTGCCGCTTGTACCACCAGAACCAGGGGCGTTGTCATCATCATCATCGTCGCTGCTGTCACTGCCTCCATTGGATCCCCCTTTATCATCACCATAACCATCCTCGTCTTCTTCATCGTCCTCTTCTTCTCTCTCACTGCCATCAACTGCTGCGCCTTTGTCTTCTCCCCTCTCACTGCCATCAACTGCCGCACCTTTGTCCCCGTCCACCTCTTTGGCCTCACCTTCTTCTTCCTCCTCCTCTGCCTCACTATCTTCTTCCTTGTCCTCCTCCTCTCCTTTGTCCTCTTCTTGTTTGTCCTCCTCCTCCTCCTCCTCCTCTGCATCTTCTTCATTGTCATCCTCATCCTTGTCCTCCTCCTCTGATTCATCCGCATCTGGGTCATCGTCATCGTCAACATCTATCGCTGCTTCCATTTCCTCATCTTCTTCTGACTCATCCTCAACAAACTCTTCTTCTTCTTGTATAGTTGACCCCCGTCTCTTTCTTTTTGGAGCACGGCGTGACGCCCCGGTTTGCATTGATGGCTGTTGTACGTAAGGATATTGATCCGGTTCCTCGTCATCGATCTTGGCAACTGCTTCAATGAAGGTGCCAACCTGTTCAGTTATAGCCTTGCACAGGTCATTGACCACTTTCGCAATCTTTATCTTTTTCTACATCAACAAAAAAAAGATTCAGTACTGATTCAGTTAGAAAGAAAAATTAAAAAGTAAAATGTCTGTAACTAACCATGATGTGATAAGCAAAAACCGATTAGTACACACTTTCTGGCCAACTAAAAACATGATTCTAGCCAACTACACATGCACTGTGGCACAAACTAAAAACATGCATTCTGCCAGGTTGATGTCAATGGTTGTAAACGAACACTTTGACTGTCCAAAAGAACATGTGCAACTACAGAAGCTTATATGTGCAACTGACATCACAGCCAACTGAATTATGTATTCTCGCAACTACAAAAGTTATACATGTCCAACTGAACATACATCCCAGGCAAAAGAAAATGTTGGTAAGTGGTACAAATTTCTATATGCAAAACACTAACCTACGGATTATAGGTTATTGGTAACTTGGATGCCACGAATGCTTCAGCTTGCAAAATTCCACCAAACAGTGGTGTCTGCTCCGTGCCTCTATACTCCTCTTTAAGCTGATGTAAAAAAAGAGAAAAAGAAAAAAAAGGTTATCAAAACAGATTTGTGTGTTGAACGAAACCAAACATTATAACCTGTGCAACTACAACAAGATACTGGGTAGACAATTTGACTATACATATATGCAACTGAACAAAGACACAAAAACTGTGCAACCCACATGGCACCTAAAAAAAGTTTCTACCAACTGATGCCACACATCTGTGCAACAAGATTAGTAAAACTATGCAACTTAAAAAAGATGGTGTGCCAATTTAAAATGAACATGTGTGCAGATGCCAAACTTAAAGCTACAAGCTGTGCAACTACATGCATTGTTGTGCCAACTGATGACAGTTTTTTGTGAAATTTCCAAAAAAAGTGACCAGACATCAAAAGAACATAAAAAGAAGAAACTGTTGGAAAAAAACAAAGAGAACTCACTTGTAATTTTCCAAACACACCAGGAGAGATGGTATCCTTCTTGATCACCTTGGCAATTAGAGTAATATCCCATGCATTCGATCGTATCACGCAGTTGCTTACTGGGATGTCATGGACAAGCGCATCAAGGTATAGCATCTTCACCAAACCCAACAAAAGAAAAGCCAAGTTCAGTTATTATTATGAGTATTTCAGCAAACTATAACTGCACAAAAAGAACAAGAACAGATGGAAGTGGTCATTTTCACTAACCATCAAGTGATACAAGCAGCAGCAGACCGTTTGCTTCTCCTGGTCCATGTTCCGGAAAGCTTCATTAATGTGTTCTGCTACAAAGAGGTAGATGTTTGTGTTCTTGAGCATTTCATGATCTAGCACAAGTCCGTAGCACTTTGGACTGAGCTTCAAGGCCGTGGTTGGTGCTAGAAAAGTGCTGAAGGCAACTGCAAGCCAGGCCATAAAGAATGTCTCATCCGTTCTTCCAGCCATATACTTAATCATCTTGCACCATGTAGTGATCTGGGGATGAGAATCTCCACGTATGTTGAAGGTCTCTCTAAATCTCCTAGTGGCATCCTTGTCAACTAAATATCTGACTTTTTGACCCCTGTTAGGAAGATCAAATACCCTCTGAACACTGTTAGCATCGACACGGATCCTTCCCCTTCCTGGGAAAACCATTTCAGAGGTCTATGGCTGGTAGGACTGCACCAGGAACTTAGTGAGGTCCGCTGGAAGTGTGTCTGATAAGTTCAATAGCCCCCCGAACAACCTCGAAACTAACTCTGACTTTTGTGGTGGGGTTAGAGAGGCGTTGAAATTTGCAAACCGCGCTGGTGATGCCCTTATCCTGCCCGCTTGTGATGGTCGCTCCACATCTTCCCTTGCAGCCACCTCAACTCCTTCACCGTTAGCCTGTTGATGAGAATATAAAAACATTAAGGAAACATTACAAACAAGAGAAAAAACAAGAATGAACAAAAATCTAGCAATCATCATTTGGATCAGTATTGGAAAAAGCTATATATTCATAAAATGGATCATGCCAACTAATATGATGTATTTGCGCAACTAATAAAGATCATGAGGACAACTGAAGACTGTCAGTGTGCAACCTTCAAAAAAAACTAAGAAAATATACGATACCTGGCAACTACAAAAAGTTCTAGCGGATGTGCAACAATAAGAAATGATATTGCAACAAGATAACAGCAACTAAAAAAAAGGTTTGCAAGGAACTGTTCAATAGCTCATAAACACACACAAAAAAAACCACATACCTCAGCATCTGTTGCGGAAGATGCGACAGCTCCTCCAGCAACTGCTGCCTGCACAAAAAAATGACCAGTGATGTCAACTATAAAGAAACCAACTTGTCAACTACAAGATGCCAACTAATGTCAATTGTATTTAGATCAAGATGACTAGAGATGTCAACTACAAGGTTGTTATTGACAAACTAAAAACAAAAATAGTGGTGAGAACTGCTGCATAATTTCATTAGCGTCTAAAAAGCGAGAAACACTTATATTCGAGAATTTACTTACCCTAGAAGATGACTCAACTCCCTTTCCAAGTGTTGCACGTCTAGTCCGCTTTACAACACAGAACTGATCAGCATCCTAAGAAAAAATAAAAAACATGAGCATGGGAAAAAAATAAAAAAATGTTATATGACCCAAACAAAACCGAAAAATGGGCTTGTGTCATCAGCATGTCACTTACCTCAACATCCTCTCCCTGCTCAATAGTCCGCACAGGTCGTGGCTGGCGATTAGCAGGACGCTTCGAGTTCCGGCGAAGCAACTAACTTCCAGAACGCTGATTAAGCAACCCAAAAAGAAAACATGAAAAAAAGGACATTAGCATACGTGCATAAGTTGAAAACAACTCAAAAACATAGAAAAAGTGAAAAAAAAATACATCTTCTTCATTGACATCCGCATCTCCTCCTATTATAATCATTTTTGCCCTGCGGGAGGAAATAAAACGAAAGAAAACATAGTTAGAAGATGCGGAAACAAACTAGAGAAATCATAAAAGGTTGCTTTGATCTGCAGACATCTACACATAAGCAGGACACAAAATGCAGAAAACCAAAAAACATGTGGACAACCAACTACTACAATGATGCAGCCAACTGGGCAGTAAACCTTGTGCAAAATAGACAACATATAAGCCAACTAACTATTTTCTGCCTAGGTATTACTTGCCAACTGTGACAAGTAATAACTAGGCAGAAAATAGTTAACTAAAGGCAACAAGCTCAGTAAGATAACTTGTGCAAACTAGAACAAGCAAAAAATGCAAAGCAAAAAATCCAGCAAAACAATTGGGTATACTATATTGAAAAATTAGCAACCATCAGTGCTAATTTGCAAAAATAAGCGTCCCTAGTTGCACATGAGGGGAAACACATGAAAACAACCACATCCACAACAAAGACTTGCACATTGAGAAAATTTAAATTGGAAAATTGGCAAGCATTGTTACTAATTTGCACAATCAAGGGGCCCTAGTTGCACAAAGCAGGAGAAAACACATGAACCACCACAGCCACCACAAGGCTGGTGGATTGGGTAGACTATATTGGAAAACTGGCAAACATTGGTGCTAAATTGCACAAACAAGAGTCCCTAGTTGCACACAGCAGAGGGGGAAACAGCAAAGCCAACTAAGTAGAGCAACTAGCACAAAGTGTATAACATATGAACAACCAACTAGTAAAAGTGATGCAGCCAACTGAGCAGGCACCTTGTGCAACTGAACACCGTATAGACAACCAACTAGTACAAACAGTGAGCCAACTGACCAAAACAACTGCTGCAACTACAGAGCATATGAACAGCCAAGTACTATATGAACGCAGCCAACTGGGGAGAATTTTGTGCAACTAACCACCTAAATCTCTGAACACTAACTACAAATCAGCCAATGCATTGCATACAGCATTGCACACATCTAAATACAACTTGCAGAATGACTAAGAATCATGAACAGATCTCAAAGCCCTGCAAAATTGAATGGAACATGAACTAAATAGCCAAATCGCCCTAAAATCGCGCAACGGGCGCCGTGGACATGCATCCACTGCTACCTAACGACTACCGCGTACCCTGGCCAACTACACGTTGACCCTGGCCAGCCACCCCGTGCCGTGAACTACGCGTCCTTGTAGATCCCGACCACCGTTGGGTGCGTGCTACCAGAGAGGAGAAGGGAACTCAACATGACCAAAATCGAGGATAAGCTGGGGTAGTTCGCGCCGTTCCCGAACCCTAGAGAGCATTCCCTTCACATTTCGGCATCATCCGCGCTCCGTGAGACAGAGAGAGGGAGGAGAAGCATGTAGAAGTCGCAGGCGAGCATACCTCCGACGGCGAGGAGCAGCAGCGATTCCCACGCGCGGAGAACCACCCGCAAGCCGCCGCCGACCTGAGCACTCCGCCGCGACTCCCCCGTATCGCGCCCGTTCGGTGGAGAGGATGGCGAGGAGGAAGACGAAGATGGAATGGGGAGAGAGCACGCTGCGGGCGAGGGATTTCAGGCACTGATTTCGAAACTGCCGCCCACGACCCCCACTACTCCCTCCTCTACCGCTTACAGGTGGGCCTAGCCACGTCCGGATATGGACAAACCGCCCACGACCGCGGCGCGGGGCCAATCCAGACCAGGTGGCACCTGGCGGATCCGGGCGCGATCGTGCGGCCAGGAAGCGGCCGCCCGGTTGTGTTAGTTGGTGCGCGGCCACTTTTTAGATTTTAGGTATACCTTTTTCACTCTTTTGAATGAACTTGTTTAACCATCAAATCTCCCTCCTTAATCATACGTCTGAAACTATGTATGGTTCACACTATGGTATTAGTAGTGGCACTAAGATAAGATGCACCCACTTTATTTTTAGATGCACTAGTAACAGGTCACTGCAAAAATAACCGAAGGTAACAAAAGCCTAACTGACCACATGCATGATCCATACATATATCTGCACCTGGTCAAGGAGCTTGATCACTCAAAGTTTTTGCTTCACAGCTCAAGCTTTTATACAACACCCACCGGTCCATGGATCAGATGCTTGGCTTGGTTTGTTGTCGAGGCCAATTTTGAGCCTTCATCACTACATCCATGTGTCCAAAGTAATCAAGAATCAGAACTACTCAGTGACAGTAGCAATGAGATGTTTCACACTGAACTGGCTGAACAAGTATGTTCAGGAAGGAAAATGTGTACAACGACTGATTTCTGTACAACTTATAATCGAAGAGGCAGACCTACTAATCATGATTACTCCGATTCCCTCGAATTACAGCCAGTCAAATGCACCAGTGGTCTAGTGGTAGAATAGTACCCTGCCACGGTACAGACCCGGGTTCGATTCCCGGCTGGTGCAATACTATTTTTTTTCCGGGGTTGCTAGTTATCTGCTCATCCTGGGTTCATCCTCACTTATCGGTTGAAACCATGTTCCAAAGTGGGTTTCAGTTTTTTGGTCCCTGATATGCATTCATCCATAGCAATTCAGCTGCTGCGCATCAAGCATAAGCTGTCGCCAGTCGCCAGTCGTGTGTGCGCGCCTCCCTCTGGCGAGGTCGAGGATGGCGCCGAGGATGCACCGCCGTGCTCCACACCGAGGAAGGATGGCAGTCAGAGGCCGTGCTATACCTTGACTTGTGGGATTTCTGATACTATTCGATCAAGTAGAGTTGCAGCAAGTAGATTTCTGATATTATCAGTCTGGTTATTGCATTCTGACCTCTAGGCCAGAGCGTGATTAACAGCCTGGATTCATCTGATCGGTGCATCCAACGGCTGCAGTTGATCGTTCCTGCCTGGTTAAACTGGTGCAGGGTGGCCTAGAGGTTGTCTGACAGACTTCAACAATTCTTTTTTTGCTTTTGCAACTCTCTGAAAACCATTTCTCCTTGATCACACTACAATAATTTCGTTGCTTTTGCAACCCTCTTTTTATCTTGTGGAAACCAATATTCTTGGGAACTATGCATGATTCAGTTCTACTACAATGGATCTGGATTGCAGGTACATTTTTCTTTTCAAACTTGTTTAACCAACAAATCTCCCTCCTTCATCATACATCACAAGCTATGTATGCTTGAGTTCATGGTATAATATTGGGAGAGGAAATTATTAATAGTGGTTTGGTTCTTGTTCAGGCCGATTCAACGCCTTGATCTGACTCGACATGTCACACTGCATCCATTTGTACAAAATAGTCTAGATCCAGTTAGTGTTGTACTGCCCAAGGTAATTGACTACAAGACCAGTAGATGGATCATATGACAGTGAGGGTAGCAGTAAGATAATTTTACTACTGACCTGGGAGAGGAAATTGACCCCGATGGCATGAAACTCGCGGCTGAATAAATATGTACAGACTGATTTCTGCAGGACTCATCTTCATTGGACCTGAATAAAATATTTCTCACAAACCAAAATTATTTTACATGGATCTGTGTAATATGAAGCTAGCAACCCAAATTATTTTACGATTCAGCTCATCTTTCAACACTTTCCTGCATCCGTAAAGTAATCCTCTGAAGATGTGGTAACTCCTGGTAAAGCATGTACAGGAGACAAGAGTGGGTGTTTGTTTTCAAGAAAAAGAAGGCTTAGTGATTGCTTGCTTAAGTGTTTGAAACATATCGAAACAATCATATCCAAGATTAATGCCAGGCATAATTAGGAGTACTTAGCAAACTGGCAGCTGAAACAGAGGTGATCCCTTGCTTCTACTGTCTAAACTCTGAAGACCACACATGGCACATGAGCAAGATGGGAGGAAGAAGTTCTTCCTTAGCAACATGGCGCTTGTATTCAGTCTGTCTCTTAGTACGTACTTAGGTGGCCTTTGTTTGGGCTGCAGCTTCCGATTCCTGGATTCTGGCCCTTCCAACAGCTGAATCGTAAACAAACACTCAGCTTTCGACCGGGATTCCTAGAATCGATTTTGGAGTACTAGTACGAGCGAGCCCAAAATCGGAAGCTGCGAAATCGCTGATTCCCGAGCTTCCCAAGCCCGTTTTCAGGTCAGCCCAATGCTCTGACCGTTATTACAGAGCAAATGCCACGGAGGAAACAGAACACGCCCCTTCCCATCTCCTGTCATCCCCTCGATCCCCTTTCTTCTCCACCCGAACCAACACAGCGAGAGGCGGCTAGGCTCCGACGGCTGCTCCTGCGCCGCCACCGTCGGTGCCCAAGTAGCGGATCCCAGCGCCTCACCCCATCCCTGACCTCCGACGAGCATCCTCCGTCCTGCCCCCAGTCACCATCCTCCGCCCCACGCTCAACCACCATTAACCGCCGCCCACGAGCTCTGCCAGCGCCTGCCCTTGACCTTCGACAAGCACCTTCGCGGGCTAGCGCCACCCGTCGCAAGCTCCACCTGCGCCAGCCTCGAGCAGTACCTCCCCTGCAAACGTTCACCTCCTATGCCTGAAGCTCTAGTATTCAGGGGCGAGACGAACATTTCACAGTCCTCCCGGTTCCTGCAGCTGTTCAACAATACGATAAACAAACGGCCCGCTTCTGATTCTCGGGAATCCGCAGCTGCAGCTGATTCTCAGGAATCACTGCCATAGCGATTCTCAAGAATCTATAGCCCAAACAAAGGCAGTCCCGTTAAAAAAATGATGGAACTCTGCACCTTTCACTTTGAAAAATGTTTTGTAGACAGTCCCGTTATGAAAGGCAGTCCAGCCGCGGAATTCAGAACAAGACTTTCCTTTGCTTGGAATTGGAAAGATGCTGTAAATGCCACCAAAGTAGTATACCAAACAAGTGTATGCTCTGTCTCTGTGTGATGTCTCCAATCTGGCAGTGTGTAGTCTTGCTACTTCTAATGGCCAGCTGCAATTTAATTTGGAAAAGAAAAAAGAGTAGGTGTCACTGAAAAAAAGGTAAGAACTTTCCATTTTTCGTAAATATAAATGGAAAGTATAGGCCATGCAGCAGTAGATATTAAACTGCTTCAATATGTCCACACTCCTCAGCTGATGCAACGAAAATGGAAAATGGACAACGAGATCATAAATAATTTCAAATTCGCAAAAAAGAGAGACCATAAATAATTCCTCACATGAGCTGGGCTTTGATCATTCTCGTGCCCACCTAGTACATCATGGGCCATGACCCGCTTGCCCTTCCAGCCGTTCCATGCTCTGGCCGAGTAGGCGCTGCTGCATGGCTGCTCTCTAATTAGTCCCACCTCGCTAGTTTAGAGAACGCTAGAGTGGTTTATAAGGCGAGACGCTGCTGGTTGTAGCACGACCTTACTTGAACAGGATCTGTTCTATAGGCTCGTACCGCTGCATCCTTTACCAAAAAGGAGGCAAGCACTTCAGTCTGGTTGATGCATTCTAACCTCTGGGCCAGAGCGTGATTAACGGCTAGGATTCACCTGATGGGTTGCATCCGTTGGCTGTAGAGGATCGTTCCTGAATTGGCTCCTGCCTCTACAGGGTGGCCCAGTGGTTGTCTGACAGACTACAAAATCCTTTTTTTTTCCTTTTTCGCTGTAGAGCTAGGGTATGGTTGTACAACATCTGGCAATTACATTCAGTTGTTGTTTCACATGTACTACAAGCTATTCCCTCCAGAGTAGATTGAGTTAGCGTTCAAGTACCCAATGCAGCTTCAGGTTAAGGGTGAAATCCATGGATTGATCATCTGAATTAGCTAACTTTCAGGAATCTATGAAGGCTGGGCTGCAGTAATCCTTTGGATATGATCCAGTAGTAATCCTTTGAAGATGCTCCAGTGTGTGATGATGTTCACAAAAGAAGATTAGCATCTTGCTTAAGAGTTTGAATTATTATCCAAAAGATCAAGTCTCAGACTAATGCCAGGGCTTTGCAAACTGACAACTGAAACAGAGGTGACAGGTGGAACAAATGCCAGGCAGAACCTGATATACCTGTCCAGGTGAGTTCGCCATCGATATGTACAGAGATCACTCAGTTGGCCTGCTCAGGCAGAAGCAAGTGGAACAAATCTCTCCAGCATTGTCTTTGTAGAATAAGTAATACATGAGGATCCAACAGTACAAAGTACAACAGTCGATCAGTAATCAGCAAACCCTCTTGGGGATGCAGAGGTGCTTCATTCATGATCTCTACAATCACCCACTTGGCTACAAAATTCTTCTTAAAGTTGTTCTCTTTTTTGAATTTGTTTAACGGCACAATCTCTCTTCTTAACCACACATCTGAAACTATGTATGATGTAGGACTCATCATCTTCATATATAGGACCTGAATAACTATTTCTCAACACATAAACTATTTTACACCACAGACGACATCTGTGTTACATGAAGCTGGTAACCCAAATGCTCTATGGAAGACTAAGTTCAGCTATCTTTCAACACTTTCTTGCATCTGCAAACTAATCCTTTGAAGAAAATCATTTCCCAGATTAATGCCTGAGGAAAATTAGGACTACTTAGCAAACGGAGGTGATCCTTCTACAAAAGTTCAGAAAACAGCAGGTGGTTTGCCTACTGAAGTAGTACATGTTCAGGAAGGAAAATGTTTATAGAGAATCCCAGCAATGTATTAGTGTTGCACTCCCATAAAAAGGCTTGCTTGCTTAAGATCAATGACAGGGCATAATTAGGAGTTTTCTGAACTGCACATGATTTGCATCTTTGGTTCCTGGACATGAATCCAGTTCAGAGGGCTGAACCAAACAAACCATCTAACTACTACTCCTTCCGCTTGGTTCAAATTTAAACTAAAACCACGCCACTTATTTCCGAACAAAGGGAGTAAAATATTAGTTAGCTGGTTCCACATGTTCAATTATCCATTCCACAACCAAAGGATTACACATATTACAGGATCATTATGTATTCAGTTAGCCCGTGAGAGGATTGACCACATGACCAAGGAACAACACAGCTCCCGTCATCTCCTCAACCACGGCAAATAAGAAGGGCCGATCCGCCACAAAATCCACCAAATGCGGTGGTTCCCTTTCCTCAAGCGTGGCACCATCCAAGAGTACGACCGTGGCAGCAGCGGCCACGGTGCCTTGCTCGTCCACCTCAATGGTGGCCTTATGGTACACCCGGGAGATGGAGACCGGCCCATGCCCATCCCCGCCGCTCACCATGCCTGAGAAGTCACCGCCTGAGAAAGCCCTGGTGACACCAAGCTTTCTCATGTCCGACGACGCCTCGAACCCGAACGTGAACTTGAACTTGGGTACCATGAACCGCCCCACTGGAACCTCCTCCACCGGCGTGTGCTTCCTGATGAACTCCGGCGTCGACACCGCCTTGTCGTAGAGATCAGAGAGGCTGAGACTGCCGCTGTCCGGGAGAAGGATAAGCATGTAGAATGCATCAGCTTGCCGCAGCACGTCTTCGTTCTGGTAGGGCAGCTTGAGGATTTTTTTGCTCAAAAAGACTACCTGCCCAACGAAAATGACAAAAAAGACTACCTTCAGATGAAATTGACAAAAGAGACCACCCCAACCGTGGCGGCAGGCGCGCCAGCCGACGCGTGGCACCTGCCGCCACGCCGGCAGGCGGCAGCACCTGCCGCCGCATGCCCAGGCGGCAGCAGCCGCGTAACAGGCAGCCAGCACCCAAGACGGAACGGGGGGATTGCATGTGCTGCTTGCCGCCTAGCGGCGTGGCGGCAACACTGTTTGCATGCTGTTTCGTTTTGTCTACGTTTTGTTTCGTCTGCGTTTTGTTTTGTCTGCATTTTGTTTCGTCTGATGAATCTCTACTATTTAAAAAGAATGTAAGGTTCTCATTTCACATCTCTTTCGTCTAACCTTTTTTATATATGTTCCACTCTTTCCTTCTCCTTTTTGATATTTTCCTTCCATCTCTGATTTTTCTCCCATCTATTCTTTCTAAATTAGAATCAATTAGCTCATGATTTATTAACTTAGCAAAATAAAAACATATTTTGTTTGGTAAGTCACTAAATTCTTACAAAATAAGTGCTTAACACTAAAATGGCAGGTAGATCATGACAATTGCATACGTGAACGCATCAATATAATAATGGACGCGCATCACACTAATCTACTTAAAATGTTTATTACTCCCGTTGCAACGCACGGGCAATTGTCTAGTAATGCCATAAATTCGTATATCCTGTTATTGATTCCTTGACATGCAGTACACTGTTTTTATAAATAATAATTGTTTATTTACAAATAATAATACGAGCCTCCGTCACAGGCCTCATCGTCGGCCTCTTCGCACCGGGTGATTCACCGGTGGACCTTTACCGTCGCGGGTCTCATCATCGGCCTCCTCGCGGCGGCCTCATCGCCCGGCGGACCTGCTCCGCCGCGGGCCTCATTGTCGGCCTCTCGCGTTGGCCTCATCGCCCGACGGACCTTCGCCACCGCAGGCCTCATCATCGGCCTCCTCGTGCAAACATCATCGCCCGACGGACCTGCTCCGTCGCGAGCATCATCGTCGGCCTCCTCGCGTTGGCCTCAACGCCCGGGCGATGATGTCAGCGGCAGGAGGCCAACGATGAGGCATGCAATGGCGAAGGGACGTGAGGAGGCATACGGGCGTTGAGGCCGGCGCGAGGAGGCCGACGATGAGGCCTGCGACGGAGCAGGTCCGCCGGGCGAGAACTTTTTGTCAAAAAAGACCACCTGCCCAACATAATTAACAAAAAAGACCACCTTGAGATGAAATTGACAGAAGAGACCACTCTAGCCGTGGCGGCAGACGCGCCAGCTGACGCGTGGCACCTGCCGCCACGCTGGACCTGCTCCGTCGCAGGCCTCATCGTCAGCCTCCTCGCGCCGGCCTCAACGCCCGTATGCCTCCTCGCGTACGTACCTTCGCCGCCGCATGCCTCATCGTTGGCCTCCTCCCGCCGACATCATCGCCCGGGCGTTGAGGCCAGCGGAGGAGGAGGCCCGCGACGGAGCAGGTCTGTCAGGCAATGATGTCGGCGCGAGGAGGCCGACGATGAGGCCTGCGGTGGCGAAGGTCCGTCGGGCGATGAGGCTGACACGAGGAAGCCGACGATGAGGCCCGCGGCGGAGCAGGTCCGTCGGGCGATGAGGCCGCCGCGCGGAGGCCGATGATGAGACCCGCGACGGTGAAGGTCCACCGGTGAATCGCCCGATACGAGGAGGCCGACGATGAGGCCCGTGACGGTCACGGAGGCTCGTATTATTATTTGTAAATCAACAATTATTATTTACAAAAACAGTGTGCTGCATGTCAAGGAATCAACAGCAGAGTATACGAATTTGTGGCATTATTCGTCAGACGAAACGAAACGCAGATAAAACAAAACGCAGACGAAATAGACTAAACGAAACAGCATGCAAACAGTGTTGCCGCCACGCCGCTAGGCGGCAAGCAGCACATGCAATCCCCCCGTTCCGTCTTGGGCGCTGGCTGCCTGTTATGCTGCCGCCTGGGCATGTGGCGGCAGGTGCTGCCGCCTACCGGCGTGGCGGCAGGTGCCACGCGTCGGCTGGCGCGCCTGCCGCCACTGCTGGTGTGGTCTCTTTTGTCAATTTTATTTGAAAGTAGTTTTTTTTTTGCCATTTTCGTTGCGCAGGTAGTCTGTTTGGACAAAAAATCCAGTTTGAGTGCCCTGAAGCCCGGGTAGAGCGCGATGTACTGTGACCGGCCTGTCGTCATGGACGGCACGCCCACCGTGGTGCCGCCTGGGACGTGGAACGGCGCCGTGGAGACGTCGAACGGGTGAGACCACGCTCCTTTGAAGTAGAGCGCGTTGGCGAGCACGACCGCCGTGGACGAGTCGACGGAGCCGGGAGGGAGGATGTCACGGATGAGCTGCTTCGTTGCGTCCGCCACGAAGCCGTTCACGCGCCGCCTCGCCTGCTCGGCCCCGGACACGAAGTCCACCGATTCCGCCGTGGCGCCGTACCGCGACGCGCCGGTGGCCGCGAACTCTGGCCTGAGCGCCAGGCTCCGGTCGACCCACACGCCGCAGGCGAAGGACGTCTGCGGTAGGCCGTTCAGCCTGCCGACGAGCTCGTTCGCCGGCTCGCGGTGCAGCGCGTCGAGCGACGATGAGCCGAGGAACCGCAGGAGCTCCCTGCGCGTGTCGCCCCGCGCGCCGGCGGTCACCATGGCGAGCGCCGCGTGGATGGACAGCGGCGAGAAGACGAAGTTGCTCCCCGTGCCGGCCGCCGCCCGGATGCCGGCCTCCCTGGCGAGAGGCAGGCACGACGCGTCGCCGCCTACCGCAGCGACGACTCCAGGACCAGGAGGCGCGTCGGCGAACAGGGTCGAGCAGAGGTGCCATGCGGCGAACAGGGCCAAGCAGAGGAGGACGGCCTTCGCGAAGCGCGAAATGGGAATGGCTGCACTTCGCCGTGGGTTTGCACCGTCGCGGTACGACTCAGACAGCATCCTGCCGGTGTCCATCGATCGATCAGATGTTGAAGACGATGGCCGCCGCCGGCGGCGGCGTGTCCGTGCGGATTAGGGTTAACGGGACAATGGACGAATGGGCTACTGGACAACCGGGACTGGGAGTTGGGCTGTATTTTAAATTAAATGGCCCGCGGAAATGCACGCAACAATCTAAGAAGTTTCTCAACAAAAAAAAAATCTAAAAAGTTTTTATAAGTAAATAGTGCCTATATTAGCCACCTAAATTTCATGATTGAGTTTTGCTTTGCACCTGCATAATTGACGATGGGGACGGAGCTAAATTTGTGCAACACCAATCTATGCACTATCTTAAGCTATGCATTAATAGATTTAAATTTTATTTAAGTTTACATGTACTCCATTTTACTTGATTTATGAAATTCACAAATGGTCTTTGATTATTTGTAAATGTTTAGGGTTGGCTCTAAATGTAAATTGGAACATACCACTTGAATCTGGTCACTCGTTAATCGGTACCTTGCACTAGTACAAAAAAGAGCATTAGAAGAGGCCACCGGAAGCAGAGGCGGAACAGGATTTGTCAAAGCCTAGGGCTGAAACTAACTGGCTAAATATAACGTCAAATACCACGCACATCAATTTGCTTTATAAGTATGCCACAAAGACACATTCAAAACAAAATATAAATTCATTATTATCACGAGAGGAAATTCTAGAAAAAAATAGTTTAACAAAGTGCATCATTGCAAAAATGGTTTGGTACCAAATTAGTGAAGACTTTCTTAATTCAAGGCCATCGTTTCTTCACCAACAGTAGTACAAGGACCTGGATATGCAAACATAAAATCAAGTGTTTAAAATCAAGACAGTGGACATAGAATAAATCAATTGTTCATATGAAATTTCGCAAAAAAGGGAACATATTATACCATTAACACGAAGTCCACGAGGTAGTAGCCCCTTTTGTTTCCTCATATTTTGATAGCATTGTATAATCTTAATATCATCTATGCTTACAAATACATCACGCTCAATATAGCACACCGAACGGTGATTCATCATGGTTTTCGAAGGCCGGGATCAAGATTAATGTCATCTGGATTAAGCTCCACACGTGGTTCAATTTCTTCTGCATTACTAGCTCCGGCTCCTGTAGATTCTGTAGGTGATACATCAGTGGTGGTATTGTTGGATGGAGGCTGGTTCTTTTTTTTTTGCGAAAAGTATGGAGGCTGGTTGGATGTTGATTGAAAAAAAGATTCAATTGTATGGGGCCTCTTCATCTTGGATTTCTAATCTCCTGATGACAATGAAATTAAACTGACTAAGCAATACAATTTAACACCACCAATTCACTGAGATTGCCTGATATAGAAAAATTAGGGAAAATAATTAGATGATTCTCTCTCTGTAAACAAATATAAGAGCATTTAGATCACTACTTTAGTGACCTAAACGCTTTTATATTTCTTTATGGAGGGAGTAATAGTTACATATTACTTATTACCTTTGCGGCAGAGTGTGCGTGGACTGTAATTTAGCAATAGTTTGAGAAGATCAGAAGGAGACTAGGAGAGGCAGTTGGTCAGGACGCCGGATCCAATTTTTGTCAAAAAAAGACCACCCGTCCAATAAAATTGATAAAAAAGACCACCTTCAAACGAAATTGACAGAAGAGACCACCCTAGCCGTGGCGGGAGGTGCGGCAGCGCACCTGCCGCCACACTGGCAGGCGGCGGCACCTGCCGCCACAAGGCCAGGCGGCAACTGGCGCATAACAGCCAGCCAACGCCCAAAACGGTACGTGGGGCTGCATGTGATCCCTGCTGCCTAGTGGCGTGGCGGCATGACTGTTTGCCTACGTTTCGTTTCGTCTACATTTTGTTTCTTCTGACAAATAAGGGCGTTTCGTATGTGTTTTGTTCCGTCTGCGTTTTGTTTCGTCTAACGAATAATGCCATAGATTCGTATGTCCCTACCGTTGATTCCTATACATATAGTGCACTGTATTTATAGTGCACTGTATTTGCAAATAATAATCGTTTATTTACAAATAAAGCCTTCGGATCTCATCGTCGGCCTCCTCGCACCGGCCTCAATGCCTGGCGGAACATTACCGTCGCAAGCCTTATTGTCGGCCTCCTCACGCCGGGATTCACCCGGCGGACTTTCACCGCCGCGGTCTCATTATTGACCTCCTCGCCCGGCGGAACTGCTCCGCCGTGGGCCTCATCGTCGGCCTCTTCGCACCGGCCTCATCGCCTGGCAGACCTTCGCCGTCGCAGGCCTCATCGTCGGCTTCCTCACGCCGACATCATCGCCAAGCGGACCTTCACCACCGCGAGCCTCATCGTCCGGCAAACCTGCTCCATCGCAGGCCTCATCGTCGGCCTCCTCACATCGGCCTCCTCACGTCGGCCTCAACACCCGTCTGCCTCCTCGCGTACCTTCCCCGCCGCATCTCATTATGGGCCTTCTCGCACTGACATCATCGCCCGACAGACCTTCACCATCGCGGGTCTCATTGCCAGCCTCCTCGCGCTAGCCTCATCGCCCAGCGAACTTGCTCCGTCGCCAGGCTCATCGTCAGCCTCCGGTGGCGAAGGTCCGCTGGGCGATGAGACCGACGATGAGGCCCGCGACATCGAAGGTCCGACAGGCGATGAGGCCGGTGCGAAGAGGCCAACGATGAGGCCCGTGGCAGAGCAGGTCCGCTGGGCGATGAGGCCAGAGGAGGCCGACGATGAGGCCTGCGGCGGCGAATGTCCGCCAGGCGACGAGGCTGGTGCGAAGAGGCCGACGATGAAAC
Organism: Triticum timopheevii; assembly: GCA_963921465.1. Taxonomy (NCBI): domain Eukaryota; kingdom Viridiplantae; phylum Streptophyta; class Magnoliopsida; order Poales; family Poaceae; genus Triticum; species Triticum timopheevii. The sequence continues at coordinate 46,611,125 of OY997272.1, read as the reverse complement.
CCGCGGCGGTGAAGGTCCGCCGGGTGAATCACCCAACGCGAGGAGGCCGACGGTGAGGCCTGCGGCGGTGATGTTCTGCGCGGCGTTGAGGCCGGTGTGAGAAGGCTGATGATGAGGCCCACGACGGAGGCTCGTATTATTATTAATAAATTAACGATTATTATTTGCAAAAATAGTGGACTGCATGCCTTGGAATCCATAGCAGGGACATAGGAATATGTGGTATTATTCGTCAGACGAAACGAAACACAAATGAAACTAGCAGCAGACAAACAGTCCTGCCGCCACCCCACTAAGCGGCAGGGAGCACATGCAGCCCCCCGTCCCGTTCTTGGGTGCTTGCTGGCTGTAATGCGCCTGCTGCCGCCAGGCCATGTGGTGGCAGGGGCTGCCGCCTGCCGGCGTGGCGGCAGGTGCCACGCGTCGGCTGCCGCGCTTGCCGTCACGGCTGGGCTGGTCTCTTCTGTCAATTTTATTTGAAGGTAGTTTTTTTTGTCAATTTCGTTGGGCAGGTAGTTTTTTTGGACAAAAATTCGCCGGATCCGGCAGCCGCGCGGCGGGGAAGCACAGCCACGTAGCCCATGGGCGCTCCGTTTGAAAGGCAAGGGTTTCTCTGTTGCCGACCGGGAGATGGCTTTTTTTCTTGGCGAACGAGCGACAGATCGAAGCGTCAACTTGTTCTGGTCGATAGATTTTCTGGCTGCCCGATTGATTCTGTTCTGATCGATCCACTTGAGTTGGGCTAATGGGCTGAAGCCTTGTACATCTACGTGATGCCTGGGGCTCATCTTCTCTGAGAGTACTATATAAGTGCTAGTTGGGCCAGGCCTGGGGCTACAACCCCAGTTGCCCCAGGCCCAATTTCAACCCTGCCCGGAAGCAGTTGTGAACTTGTGATCAAGCAGAATGATGCCCGATTATGTGCTAGTTTTGAGATTTTTAGGTTTATGAATTCATTAGTTAGAAAGGAAACAAAAATACTACTTTACATCATGCATAGGGAAATCCATAATTTAATTTGAATCATGATCATTATTTGATTATCTTTATCGGGGTGCTTTCAAGCTTGCAAGCCTCGAGCTCCACCATACCTTGTACTCCCTCCGTTCGGAATTACTTGTCACAAAAATGGATGTATGTACAACTAAAATACATCTAGGTACATTTATTTTTTGGACGAGTAATTCCGAACGGAGGGAGTACGTCGGCGGCAGCCGAAGCACACTGCCACCACTGTCGTGCCGGTCCAGATCTTCGGGTCTCTCTGGGGGGGGGGAGGACTTGACAGATTGCTCCCAACAGGACAATCGCTAGCTGCATGCCACTAGCGGTGTTAGGTGGCATACCATCAGAAGCTAAGCCGGTCTTGTGTTTCTCCTGTCTGTCTTGTCTCTTCCTGTTGAAATCATCAGTATCCATCTCGCTAGCCACTTCTGCTGGTTCATATGATTGATGCCCACGCCCTGTTCCAGAACCATACATGCTGGCAAAGTCCTCCCGATCTTGTGATCGGCCTCCGTTTGATCTGCCTCCAGATCGGCCACCGCGGCGACCGCCACGACGGCCCCGGCCCTCTCCAGGGCCTCTACCCGATCTCATAAACCAGTCAGCCCTGAGTTCCTTGAACACTAATGCAGATGGTGGATGGATCCCGTTACCATGTTGTTTGTATAGGTGACCAAGCATCCCACAGACGGCGCACCAGTCAGGGAGACGCTCGTACTTTACTTTGTAAATCTGCCTTTTCCCTTCTCTAACCATGGATACCGCATTCTTGAGAGGTTTGTGCACATTGAATCGTACCCAGACATGATAAAAATTCCCGGTGAAGTCATGGGACTGGGTTTCAGCAAGAGAACCTCACCAACCTTAGAAGCCAGGGGCTGAATTAGATGAGCATAAAGATCCGGCACATCATGGATTTGGATCCATATATCAATACTCTCGAGTTTGATCGTCGAGGGTTTTGTAATACCATCATAGGGAGCTAGCAGCACCGCATCTCCTCTAAAATTCCACGGCCCTTCATGCATAACGCGTTCCCAATCCCCCAAACATGTGAACTGGACAGTGTACAGATTGTCCCCCAATGGTTTGAACTTCGCTTCTTGGGCAACGTCCCAAGCCGCCCGCATATTCCTGTAGAACCAGGTCTGGTTGTAGGTTTTGCTTGTATTGACCTTTATCAACGCTACCCACCTTGGCGATTCCGACGGAGCCTCCTTCTCGTCGAAGACGACGTCGCCCTGGACTTGCTCATCGCCAAAATTCGGGCTTCGACATCCCACATCTCCGGGCTGGATCCCGTCGTCTAATCAGGGTGGCGCTGTTTTTGTAGTTTGGTTCTATCTTCTCCCTTCCGGCCTGCGCGCCGTGTATGGCAGGTTGCCTGTATCCCCTCTTCGTTTGCTGGTCCCAAACTATTTGCTCGGTGTACTGCACTGCGATGTTTCGCTAGTTGGTTTCGTTCTTTTTCGGGTCTGTGACGCTGCCGTGTGGCTTTATTTATAAAGTCGGGCTATGGCCTTTTCTCTAAAAGAGATGGAGATGAGGCGTCCTTGTTTTTGGGAATTGTGGTGAACAGGAACAACCAACTTGCTATCTTCAAGTGTTTGATTTTTGTTGCTGCTTCATTTGGATTCTTTATCCGATGAATTGGTGAATTCATTCCCAACATTTCTTTCTACCTATTATGCTGCCAAGAAACACCAAAGGAAAAACAAAAAGAAAACAAGAGCCGAGCGAGCTAATACCAGCTAAACGCTCTCAAGGTTCAACATGTAGCGAGATCAGAGAGTTTGGGGTGCTGATTTCAGGGATTCAAAGTTTCAGATTTTTCGGAAATGTTTTGATATGTTTTCTTGCCTGGGTGCACCGAGAGCGGGTGGAGAAGAACCACTCTCTTTAAACTATCCTCTATACTCCCTGCGTCGTTGAGAGAGTGTACTTTCAACTTTATTAGAAAGTCAAACCTTTTTATGTTTGACCATATTTATACAATAATAGACCAACACTTATGTCATCAAATTAGCAGCATTAGATTAATAATAAAATCTGGTCAAACTATGGTCAAACTGTGGTCAAACAATGGTCAAACTAATTATTCAAGAAATATTAGTGTTACTAAATAATTATTGTTTTTTAAAACAATAGTTTCAAACTCAAACAATGAAATGTGTCACTTCCTGAGGGTTAATAGGATTGACATCTTACTATTGTCAGGAAAACAACAAGTGCAGACTTGGAAACGAGGGAGAATAGAACCTGGAAGTTAAGCGTGCTCAGGCTGGGGGAGTGGGAGGATGGGTGACCGTTCGGGAAGTTAGATGATTTGGAATGATGAGGGGTGACTAGAGATTAGAGGATAAATTGAGCAGTGATGAGGGGTGGTGATTAGAGATTAGAGGTTAAAATAATTTAGAAATTTGAAAATAAAAAAAATTCAAAAAAAATTTCAAAAAAAAAATCATAAAATTTCCTTTAGTCCCGGTTGGTGTTACCAACCGGGACTAAAGGTGGAGCTCCACGTGGCTGCGGCCTTTAGTCCCGGTTCGTGTAAGAACCGGGACTAAAGGGGAGAGGCATTAGTAACAACCCTTTAGTCCCGGTTCAAAAACCGGGACTAATGGGCCTTACCAACCGGGACAGAAGCCCCTCTTTCTACTAGTGATCACTTGGCTATGGGTGAGAGCCAAGCCATCATGTGTGTCAAGCGCTTTGCAGTGGGAATTGTGCAAGTGTTTGGCGAGGAGTATTTGAGATCTCCCACTGCTGAAGATGCCGTAAGGCTATTGGCGATGAACAAAGCGTGCGGCTTTCATGGCATGCTTGGCTCAATAGATTGCATGCATTGGAGTTGGAAGAATTGTCCGAAGGCATGGCATGGGCAATTCCACGGCCAAAAAAAGGGTTCCACTATAATCCTTGAAGCGGTAGCCGATCAGGAGACTTGGATTTGGCATGCATTCTTTGGAATGCCTGGATCTTTGAATGACATCAATGTTGTCAACCGGTCACCACTGATGAATAAGATTGCAAACGGTGAGTTGCCACCTGTGCAGTTTGTAGCAAATGGTCGTACGTACAACTATGGCTATTATCTAGCGGATGACATCTATCCAAAGTGGCAAACCTTCGTGAAGCCGTTGAAAAAGCCGGAAGGTAAGAAAAATCTTGATTTCCACAATGCTCAGGCGGCGGCTAGAAAAGATGTGGAGAGAGCATTTGGGATTTTGCAAGCCCAATTTGCTATTGTGAGAGGACCGGCTAGATTTTGGGATCAAAAAATGCTTTGGTACATCATGCACGCTTGTGTGATCATGCACAACATGATCATCGAGAATGAGAGTGGCCAAGATTTAGACTACTCACAGTATGAGCTCTTGGGACATCCCGTGCGAGTGCGACGGAGGGCTGAAAGGGTAGCCCGTTTTATTGCCTCCTATCATAATGCCATTCGGCGTCCCGCAACGCACAATGAACTTCAGAATGATCTGATTGAAGAGTGGTGGGCATGGCATGGACGACAAAGAGCATGATGATTTCTGCATTCGACATTGTATTGTTCATGAACTATTTGTTGTGTTTATTGCATTAGTTGTTGTACTGAACGATAAACTATTTGTTTGAGTTGTAATGATAGCGAAATTGAACTATTTATTGTTGATTTATTTTGTTTGTTTGATCATTTTTGCTCATCTTCTTTGAAATGTATATGTGGTTTGTACGGCGCGCGCGCTGTATTTTTGCGCTCTGCTGGAGCGGCGCGCGCTGCATTATAGCGCGGCTGCTGGAGCCAGCGTTGGCGGGCGCGCTAAACCAGCCGAAGCGCGCGCGGCAAACAGGTTTTTTGCGCGCGGCGCTTAGCGCGGCCGTTGGAGATGCTCTAACAAAGAAAAAAAGGAACCAAAGTTTGGTGCGCTGATTTTAGGGATTCGAAGTTTAGAGTTTAACTTTTATTATAAGTTCAAGAATTGTCTTGGATCTTTTCCTTAATAATACTGTATGTCCTTGTCGAGGCCGGAGTATATCATCCTTCTTGAAAAAACAAAAGTAGCTGACTCGTGCTCTTGTCAGTTATTTACAAAGCTCCACGCGGACGTCGTCTACGACGACCATCTCACCGGCTCGCGGGACGAGCGTGACATCCAGCCGCCGGTCCTGCCCGCACCCGAGGTCCTCAACCAGCTCCCGCAGCGCGAACCGGTACGTGAGCTTCAACTTCCCCATGCCTCGGCCGCCGCCATCGCCACCGCCGTGCGGCAGGTTCTCGAAGCTCCCGGCGAACTCGGTGTCCTGCGGCCCCACCCGCGCCTCCTGGCCTTTGGGCACGTTGACGAGCACGTCGAACTTGGCGTACTCGCAGGGGTCGATGGTGACGTCCACCATCAGCACCTCCGGCGCCTTCTTGCTGCTGCCGCCGCTGGCCCGAGCCTCCTCCGGCCGCTCCACTGTCACGTACTCCTTCCGGCCCTTCTTGAGGGCCACGGGGAAGGAGAGGGCGGCAGGGACGCTTGGGGCGGCCGGTCTGTCTATGCCGGTCGCCGGCTTGGGCCGCTTGTCCAGCCACTCGAGCGTCTCCTTCTCCTCGTACGTGTACCCGAGCCTGCCGGCGTCGAGGACGTCGCGGACCCTGATGCGCACGGGCCGCCGCTTCTCATCGTAGAAGACGAAGCTGGTGTCGCGCCAGTCGTCGCCGGCGCTGAGGAAGTCCTGGTTGCCGAGCGTGGTGGTCCAGAGGTGCCACATGCGGTCGACGTTGGCGTGGTGCGAGTAGAAGACGGGGTCGCGCCCCGCCGTGCCGAGCACCCCCATGTCCCCGCCCACCCAGATGTGCACCGCGGTGTGCGCGGCGTTCTCGAGCGAGCCGGGGGAGCCGGGGGTGCCGCCGGCGCAGAACTTGTTCCCATGGAATTGCAGGGCCGTGTCGACGGCCATCTGGCGGTAGATGACGGAGAGGTTGTTCTCCTTCACGCAGGCGTCGTCGGTGCAGAGAGGAAGATCGTTCTCCGCGCCTGGGCCCTTGTTGAGGTCCATGACGGCGTTGACGTGCGCCGGGTCGCGATTGGCGTCGTAGAGCGGCGAGGATATGTTGTTGAATATCGGCGGCAGCATCATCCCGTCCGGCGCGTCCCAGTTCCAGTACGGCAGCGCGAAGGCGCTGTCGCCGATGAGCTCACCGATGATCCGCTCGAAGAAGTAGATGTACATCCGGTGCCACGGCGCGAAGATGGACGAGAAGTGCACGTCGAAGTCGATCTCCGGCGTTCTCGAGGCCGCCACGGCCGCCGCGGTGACCTTGTAGTGGAAGTTGCAGTAGGCCTCGTGGATGGCAGCCTGGCTCTTGAAGCTGCGCGGGTCGCCGGAGGCGTCCAGGTCTCTCATCATCTGGACGCCGGCCTCGTACTTCCTCACGTACTCCGCGTCCACGGCGACGAGGTGGGCCGGCCGGCGCACGCGCAAGGGGCCATTCGGTGGCGGCAGCGCGCTGAAGTCGATGACGTCCTCGGGGCGGTACACGCCGGGGCACTGGAAGCCGTCGGCCGAGACGCACCTGACGACCTTGTCCGTGACGGGCACGGTGACGCACGTGGCCGGCACGGCGTGGTCCGCGGCCAGCGCGAGTCCTCCGAGGTTGATGGCACCGGCAGCTCCGCCCCCACGGTGGTGTGGAGCAACTTGTCATAAAAAGGAGATCGAAATGTCACGTGTGCAACCAACAAGGGCATGAGACAAGACGTACGCCGGTAACGTCGACGTCGGACAGATCTCTCGTGCCTTTTGAAGATGGGCGAATGGTTGCAATGCACGTGTGTGCGGATCATTTTGCTGCAAACTAGGGCATGTTATTTCCTGCAAAATTAAGATTCTTTGGCAAGGAAAAGACGTCCACGTTCGACGACCAGCACGCCAACTAGTTGCTCGCGTTCCACGGTCCATACGTACGTACGTGTGTGGCCAGTGGCCATCGACACGCACCTTCCTACGTGCACTCCTACAAATATCGACGGTGAGCCGCGTCGCAATCGTGCACTGGTGTCAATATATGAACCACGACGCGTGCTTCAGTCTTCCAATAAAAACGGCAGCGCGGTCAAAACATATTGGTGGCCATGCATGCATGCATGGATACGTTTGGTCGTCTATTCCATTCTGTTTTGAGTTGGAACAGTCTTACTACTCCACACATGCATGCACACAACTGTACACAGGAGTACAAAATGCTGCTCCACACATGCATGCACACAGCTGTACCGGTGAATTTTATTACCAACTAGCATTTCCGATGAAAATCAACTTGCGGCTGTCAGATAGCAACTTTCAACAAGTATTGAGATGGTCAACAATATGGATACAAAGTTTAGACTGAAGAAATCTAAGCTTGGTTGGTTTGTTAGGAGGACAATTGTAACCCCGGCCCATCAGGGTTCAAATCCTGGTGCTCGCATTATTTCTGCATTTATTTTAGGATTTTCGGCGATGCATGTTTAGTGGGAGAGACGTTGCCGTCAACTATGAAACGCATGTGGTGACTTCGTCAAACTTAAGGTGATATGTCGGCTCAAGCTCTCGGAGGTGCTCATACGGCTAGGGTCTCCGTGTGTGTGTGTGTGTGTGTGTGTGTGTGTGTGTGTGTTTTCATAGGGATGAGCATATGAGCGTTTGCGTCTGTATTGTGTTCTAAAAAAAATCTAAGCTTGAAACCCAAGCTAACCAAGGTTCAAACAAACATACCACTAGAAAGCTACAATAACCCTTTTGAGGCAAAAAAAAAAGAATAAGAATAATTGGAATGGCTTGGAAACCGAAGTAACTCCGCCGGCTTGGAAACTTTGCTAACAACAGAGAAACTGTTCCAAGCCCATCACGCTAACGATCAAGACTATTGGGCCAAAGTGCCAAGCCCATCACGCTAGCGATTAGACTATTGGGCCAAAGTGCCAAGCCCATCACGCTGCTGGCTGCTCCTTCCTTCCTTCTTTTCTCAGTTTTTATTGGGCTATACATACACATGCATACCAGCTCATGGGCCCCCTTCCGGACTTGGGCCCTAGGCGGCCGGCCCTATATACAGAGAGTTCCAATCCCTCGAAAAAAAAATACAGAGAGTTCCGACGCTTTCATTTTTTTTGAAACTCCGTCGCTTTCACCTTGTGTCATGATCTCCATAAAAAGGATTATTAACCCCTTGATTAAGAGTTTGAAACATTATCCAAAAAATCATGCTCCGGATAAACCCTGTTCAAGAATTCGTTCGATTAACCAGTTAATTTGCCGATTAACCCCTACTCCTAGGGTCACCGAGTAGCCGATGAACCAATAAATCATCCGATTAATTGATTAAATGGCCAATTAACTTGCCGATTAGCCTATTAATCCCCTACTTGCTAGCCAACCGAGCAGTTACCAGTTAACGATTTCCTCAACAATGCGGATAAATAGGATTTTGCAAGCAACTGAAAAAAGAGGTAATCTCTTGCTTCCAAAAAATCATTTGAAGACTAATTAAAGATGGTAGGAAGACGTTCGAATTGTACAACATGGCTCTTGTATTCAGTCTATGTTAAATTAAATAGTACTCCCTCCGCCTTAGCCTTAAAATAAGTGATTTTCAGGGCGATGGGCCGACCTATCAAATTAACCCAGTTTGTAAAACCCCGTAACTACTTTGTATGTGTATCATTACTGTCTTGCTCTGCCCACAACATGCAAAATTTGTTGACTACCTAATGTTCTTCTTCTACAGTATTGAGCCTGATTAGCTCGGCATGCATACAACACCGAGCCTTCGTGTCAGCAAGCACTATTGACTGATTGGGGATGCAGAGGTGGCCGGCCATGTGCCTGCTCTCGCCCTCGACGTCTTTGTTTCTTTCTTTGTTTTGTCCGAAGCGTGCAGCAGCAGCAGCGAGCCAAGACACGCGACAGGGACGGAGGTATGGGCCTTGCTCTGCATCAGGGCCGTTCGTCCGAGATCAAACGGTCAGCAAGCGCCGTGCCATCCGAGTCACTTCGATCGTGCTAAGAAGAAATTGGCCACGCACAAAACTGTGTATCGTTTTTTGCTTGCTTGAAAGAGAAAATAAATCATACTAGCACATCTTGGAAAACTCCAACATTGACATGTGTGGAGTACAACCTTGACATTGACATATAGTTTTGGGCGTGTGATGGTGTCTACTTGCGTCTAACCATTCTTTGAAGGGAGCACCCATGTGAATTCTTTGATCATTCTCACTCGATTGGTTGAACCTTTGAATTTCATTCCAACGGCTGGCTCGTCCGCTTCTTCCTCCCGACGCCCACTCCCTTGCCTCTCCTTCATCACTGACGCTCCGTCGTCTCCGTCTTCGACGAGGTGGTGGATGAAAAGTCCCTCCTTCCTCTAACCATCCAACCACAGGTAGTTGCGTCTCGATATCGGACTTGGGCATCGTCCGGTCTGAGCAGCAGTCAAGATGAAAAGTCCCTTCTCCCTCACCCACCCTTCAGCACTATCACACCTGCATTGGTGACTCCGTTGTCGACCGTTCCGTCCCTGTCTCCGGTGTGGTCCTAGTGAGGCCTCGCCGGTGACGCTGCGGCCGATTGCATCTCCCTTGTCTCGCCCTCCGACTGCTGCTCTTTCTGCTCTCCCAAATCGGCCGACAAGAATTATGTTCTTAGGAAACTAAGAAATAGCAAACGCGCTCTTAAAAAACAGAAAGAAAATGGAATTGCCCATCTGTAAGCTGTTTGAAAATTTTCTTTTGCCAGCGAGTCATATATTGAAGCTGCTTTTTTCTTTTGAGGGAGAAGCTGCACATTTTGAAGAATACAATTAATTATAGGTGATAGGCATTTAGGCGACTTAGAAACAACAGAAGCAAAGTGAATACAAGGGCGGTTCATAAGCTCGAAAGTACCCACTTTAGTTTAAGCTGTAGTACATGCAGTTTACTGTAACAAAAGATAAGATGGTAACTTATTAGTAGTAGCACAGTAGCTAATCGACCACATGATCCACTGTAGAGCTGGCATGGTCTCTTATTGCTGGTCCATGATATAGCACAAAGTTTACACAGAGCGGTCCATCCACATCATCTATGGCAGATCCATCATCACATGCTTGGCTTCACGTTGAGGCGGTTGGCCACCTTCATCCCGCACGACTTGTCACACTGCATCCATTCAAAATCCATCAACAACCCAAGAAAATTCAGTGTACTAAATCCATAGATGCATCCGTCAATCAATTGTTTAGTCACTTAATAATGAATTACTAGTTACCTTGGAGAGGAAGTCGATCCAGATGACGCGGAGCTCGTGGCTGACCTTGGGGTGTGCGAGCGCGTCGGCGAAGCGGCGCACGAACCTGTCCTGGCGGTCGGGCGCCCAGCTGCGGTACCTCTCCCCGGGCTGCACGAAGTCGTTCTCCTTCTTGATCCTCGTCTTCTCCCTTTTTCCGACGACGGGCCGCGTCGGCACGGGGAAGCTGGCCGGCTCCGCCTGCCGGAGCGGCGCGTGGCGCGACGGGTAGTAGTCCACCTCCTCGTCACGGTGCATGAAGTTCATGGCGCCGTCGTAGTGGTTGTTCTTGAAGCCGCACTTGGGCGCGTTGACGGGGAGCATCAGGTAGTTGGGACCGAGGCGGTAGCGCTGCGTGTCGGCGTAGGCGAACACCCTGCACTGCAGCATCTTGTCGTCGGAGTAGTAGATCCCGGGCACGACGAGGCCCGGGCCAAAGGCGAGCTGCTCGTTCTCGTTGAAGAAGTTGTCGACGTTGCGGTCGAGCACGAGGCGTCCCACGGGCTGGAGGGGGACGAGGTCCTCGGGCCACGTCTTGGTGTCGTCGAGCGGGTCGAAGTCGAAGCGGTCCTCGTCGTCGGGGTCGATGACCTGCACGAAGAGCTTCCACTCGGGGAAGTTGCCGGCGTCAATGGAGTCGTAGAGGTCCTGGGTGGCGTGGCTGTGGTTCTTGCCGCCGACGAGGGTGGCCTCGTCGTCCATGAGGCAGCTGACGCCGCAGGTGGGGCGCCAGTGGAACTTGACGTAGTGGGACTTGCCGGCGCGGGAGACGAAGGTGTAGGTGTTGACGCCGAAGCCGTCCATGTGGCGGTAGTCGGTGGGGATGCCGACGTCGTCGAAGAGGAAGAAGAAGGTGTGGAGGCTCTCGGGGTGGTGGGAGAGGAAGTCGAAGACGCGCCAGTACTCCTGCACGTGCGACTTGGGGTTGGGCTTGAAGGCGTGGATGACGTCTGGGAACTTGATGCCGTCGCGGATGAAGAAGACGGGGAAGTTGTTGCCGAGGAGGTCCCAGTTGCCCTCGCGCGTGTAGAACTTGACGGCGAACCCGCGCGGGTCACGGATGGTCTCAGGCGAGCCGCGCTCGTGGATGACGGTGGAGAAGCGGACGATCACCGGGGTGCGCGCCCCGGGGGCGCGGAGGAAGTCGGCGCAGGTGAGGCCGGTGACGTCGTGGGTGCACTCGAAGAAGCCCTTGGCGGAGGCGCCCCGCGCGTGCACCACCCGCTCCGGGATGCGCTCGCGCGCGAAGTGGGCGATCTTCTCCAGCAGGTGGTAGTCCTCGAGCAGGATGGGCCCGCGCGGGCCGACGGTGAGCGCCTCGTTGTCGTTCCACACCGGCTGGCCGGCGTTGGTCGTCGTGGTCTTGGTGTCGAAGCTGCTCGACGGCCGGAACTGCATGCCATGGACACCCACAGAGGACAGAGCGCGTGTCAATTATCAGCTAGCCGACTAAGACCGTGAGCTAGCGAGCTACGGAGCAAACGATTAACACTAGAGTAGTATGAAATCGACAGTATCTTTGTGAATTAAGAACACCGAACATGCTAAAAAAGGCGATGAATCAGTTAACTATTATGGTGTGAGATCTGCTGATGCCTACAGTAAGTACCTTGCAGGGATCCATCCTTCCTTGAGTGGAGTGGCTCAGCTAAGCTGGGGGGAGTGTGGCGAGCTCACTCACTCTCACTGCACTGATATCCCCTGCTTGAGCTCCGGCCTGGTCTTAAATAACGGCCAGGGGTGAGGTGGCGTGCCCGTCCGGCTGCCGTGGCCACCCTCTGACAGGTGGGGCCAAGGATAGGGTGCATGGTGGGTGGGCCTGCAAGAAGACAAGAGAGGATAAGGTGTTGTGGGCAATCCACGTGTGGAAAAGTCTGTTGCCTGGACAGATGAAGATGGTGCACGGCATCGTCGCTGCATCGTCATCCGGTTCCGTGCAAATACAAAACTGGCTGCTATGCCTATGCGTGCTTGTCCATGAATATCTCTTCTGCCTGATCTGTTAGCCCTCACCCATCGAGACTGAATGCTCAGAATGTAGTGCAATTTGCTCACTCGGTAAAGAAATATAAGATCGTTTAGATCACAATATATCTATGTGTAAAAAGCTAAAAAATCAGTGATCCAGCATTGCGATGGATAATGATAAGCTTATCTAGCTAAGGTGTCCTTACATGTCCGCGTGTGTTAGATTTCTTCATCCGAAAAGTAAGTTTCTTAATGCCTATTACTCGCTCTGTCCCATAATATAACGTTCTTATATTATGGGACGGAGGGAGTATGATCTTACATGAAAAATCACATTTTTTTTAAGGAAAACCACTCTTTCAGTGATACAAGCATGTTACAAGCATGTCTTCTCTTTTTATTCGCCAAGAGGAAACCATATATTGCATTCAAAAGAATAGCAAACAAATTTGTTTCACCAATGAACGAGAAATTCTGAAATAAACTCAAGTAACTAAATTCCCGATAATAACAAAATAATCACATGCACTATTCCAAGGAGAGACAAGAAAACTTAATATGCACACCCAACGTTGATTAGTGGTCTTTCCCAACATTCGCGGTGCACAGAACAAGCGGAAACATTGACGAGAAAACAATGATGATTAGGGTTTTTTGCGCCAACTCTTGGTTGTGTTGGGGAACGTAGTAATTTCAAAAAATTTCCTACGCACACGCAAGATCATGGTAATGGCATAGCAACGAGAGGGGAGAGTGTTCGTCCACGTACCCTCGTAGACCGTAAGCGGAAGCGTTATCACAACGCGGTTGATGTAGTCGTACGTCTTCACGATCCGACCGATCCAAGCACCGAACGTACGGAGCCTCCGAGTTCAGCACACGTTCAGCTCGATGACGATCTCCGGCCCTCCGATCCAGCAAAGGCTCCGGAGATGAGTTCCGTCTGCACGACGGCGTGGTGACGATGATGATGTTCTACCGGCGCAGGGCTTCGCCTAAACTCCGCGACGATATGACCGAGGTGGAATATGGTGGAAAGGGGCACCGCACACGGCTAAGGAACGATCCGTAGATCAACTTGTGTGTCTATGGGGTGCCCCCGCCCCCGTATATAAAGGAGCCAGGGGGGAGGAGGCCGCCGGCCTAAGGGGGCGCACCAAGGGGGGAGTCCTACTCCCACCGGGAGTAGGACTCCCCTTTTCCAAGTTGGAGTAGGAGAGAAGGGGGAAAGAGGAGGAGGAGGGGAAGGAAAGGGGGGGCGCCGCCCCCCTTCCCTTGTCCTATTCGGACTAGGAGGGGGAGGGGCGCGCGGCCCCCTCCTTGCTCCTTCCTCTTCTCCCTCTTGGCCCATGTAGGCCCATTAAGCCCCCGGGGGGTTCCGGTAACCTCCCGGTACTTCGGTAAAATGCCGATTTCACCCGGAACCATTCCGATGTCCAAACATAGGCTTCCAATATATCAATCTTTATGTCTCGACCATTCCGAGACTCCTCGTCATGTCCGTGATCACATCCGGGACTCTGAACAAACTTCGGTACATCAAAACTTATAAACTCATAATAAAACTGTCATCGAAACGTTAAGCGTGCGGACCCTACGGGTTCGAGAACTATGTAGACATGACCTAAAACCATTCTCGGTCAATAACCAATAGTGGGACCTGGATTCCCATATTGGTTCCTACATATTCTACGAAGATCTTTATCGGTCAAACCGCATAACAACATACTTTGTTCCCTTTGTCATCGGTATGTTACTTGCCCGAGATTTGATCGTCGGTATCCAATACCTAGTTCAATCTCGTTACCGGGAAGTCTCTTTACTCGTTCCGTAATACGTCATCTCATAACTAACTTCATTAGTTACATGCTTGCAAGGCTTAGGTGATGAGTATTACCGAGAGGGCCCAGAGATACCTCTCCGACAATCGGAGTGACAAATCCTAATCTCGAATTATGCCAACCCAACATGTACCTTCGGAAACACCTGTAGAGCACCTCTATAATCACCCAGTTACGTTGTGACGTTTGGTAGCACACAAAATGTTCTTCCGGTAAACGGGAGTTGCACAATCTCATAGTTGTAGGAACTTTGTATAAGTCATGAAGAAAGCAATAGCAGTATACTAAACGATCAAGTGCTAGGCTAACAGAATGGGTCATGTCAATCACATCATTCTCCTAATGATGTGATCCCATTAATCAAATGACAACACATGTCTATGGTCAGGAAACATAACCATCTTTGATTAATGAGCTAGTCAAGTAGAGGCATACTAGTGACTATGTGTTTGTCTATGTATTCACACATGTATCATGTTTCCGGTTAATACAATTCTAGCATGAATAATAAAAATTTATCATGATATGAGGAAATAAATAATAACTTTATTATTGCCTCTAGGGCATATTTCCTTCAGTCTCCCACTTGCACTAGAGTCAATAATCTAGATTACATAGTAATGATTCTAACAACCATGGAGTCTTGGTGCTGATCATGTTTTGCTCGTGAGAGAGGCTTAGTCAACGGGTCTGCAACATTCAGATCCGTATGTATCTTGCAAATCTCTATGTCTCCCACTTGGACTTGGTCCCGAATGGAATTGAATCGTCTCTTGATGTGCTTGGTCCTCTTGTGAAATCTGGATTCCTTTGCCAGGGCAATTGCACCAGTATTGTCACAGAAGATCTTCATTGGTCCCGATGCACTAGGTATGACACCTCGATCGGAAATGAACTCCTTCATCCAGACTCCTTCATTTGCTGCTTCAGAAGCAGCTATGTACTCCGCTTCACATGTAGATCCCGCCACGACGCTTTGTTTAGAACTGCACCAACTTACAGCTCCACCGTTTAATAAAAACACGTATCCGGTTTGCGATTTAGAATCATCCGGATCAGTGTCAAAGCTTGCATCGACGTAACCATTTACGACTAGCTCTTTGTCACCTCCATATACGAGAAACATATCCTTAGTCCTTTTCAGGTATTTCAGGATGTTCTTGACCGCTGTCCAGTGATCCACTCCTGGATTACTTTGGTACCTTCCTGCCAAACTTATTGCTAAGCATACGTCAGGTCTGGTACACAGCATTGCATACATGATAGAGCCTATGGCTGAAGCATAGGGAACATTTTTCATTTTCTCTCTATCTTCTGCTGTGGTCGGGCATTGAGTTTGACTCAACTTCACACCTTGTAGCACAGGCAAGAATCCTTTCTTTGCCTGATCCATTTTGAACTTTTTCAAAATTTTGTCAAGGTATGTGCTTTGTGAAAGTCCTATTAAGCGTCTTGATATATCTCTATATATCTTGATGCCCAATATGTAAGCAGCTTCACCGAGGTCTTTCATTGAAAAACTTTTATTCAAGTATCCCTTTATGCTATCCAGAAATTCTATATCATTTCCAATTAATAATATGTCATCAACATATAAAACTAGAAATGCTACAGAGCTCCCACTCACTTTCTTGTAAATACAGGCTTCTCCAAAAGTCTGTATAAAACCATATGCTTTGATTACACTATCAAAGCGTTTACTCCAACTCCGAGATGCTTGCACCAGTCCATAAATGGAATGCTGGAGCTTGCACACTTTGTCAGCACCTTTTGGATCAACAAAACCTTCCGGCTGCATCATATACAACTCTTCTTCTAGAAATCCATTCAAGAATGCAGTATTGACATCCATTTGCCAAATTTCATAATCATGAAATGCAGCAATAGCCAACATGATTCGGACAGACTTAAGCATCGCTACGGGTGAGAAAGTCTCATCGTAGTCAACCCCTTGAACTTGTCGAAAATCTTTCGCAACAAGTTGAGCTTTATAGACAGTAACATTACCATCAGCGTCAGTCTTCTTCTTAAATATCCATTTATTCTCAATGGCTTGCCGATCATCGGGCAAGTCAACCAAAATCCATACTTTGTTTTCATACATGGATCCCATCTCAGATTTCATGGCCTCTAGCCATTTTGTGGAATCTGGGCTCATCATCGCTTCCTCATAGTTCGTAGGTTCATCATGGTCAAGTAACATGACTTCCAGAATAGGATTACCGTACCACTCTGGTGCGGATCTTACTCTGGTAGACCTACGAGGTTCAGCAGAAACTTGATCTGAAGTTTCATGATCAATATCATTAGCTTCCTCACTAATTGGTGTAGTCGTCACAGGAACCGGTTCTCGTGATGAACTACTTTCCAATAAGGGAGTAGATACAGTTATCTCATCAAGTTCTACTTTCCTCCCACTCACTTCTTTCGAGAGAAACTCCTTCTCTAGAAAGGATCCATTCTTAGCAACGAATGTCTTGCTTTCGGATCTGTGATAGAAGGTGTACCCAACAGTCTCTTTTGGGTATCCTATGATGACACATTTCTCCGATTTGGGTTCGAGCTTATCTGGTTGAAGTTTCTTCACATAAGCATCGCAACCCCAAACTTTAAGAAACGACAACTTTGGTTTCTTGCCAAACCACAGTTCATAAGGCGTCGTCTCAACGGATTTAGATGGTGCCCTATTTAACGTGAATGCGGCCGTCTCTAAAGCATAACCCCAAAACGATAGCGGTAAATCGGTAAGAGACATCATAGATCGTACCATATCAAGTAAAGTACGATTACGACGTTCGGACACACCATTTCGTTGTGGTGTTCCAGGTGGCGTGAGTTGCGAAACTATTCCGCATTGTTTCAAATGTAAACCAAACTCGTAACTCAAATATTCTCCTTCACGATCAGATCGTAGAAACTTTATTTTCTTGTTACGATGATTTTCTACTTCACTCTGAAATTCTTTGAAATTTTCAAATGTTTCAGACTTGTGCTTCATTAAGTAGATATACCCATATCTGCTCAAATCATCTGTGAAGGTGAGAAAATAACGATATCCACCACGAGCCTCAATATTCATCGGACCACATACATCTGTATGTATGATTTCCAACAAATCTGTTGCTCTCTCCATAGTTCCGGAGAACGGTGTTTTAGTCATCTTGCCCATGAGGCACGGTTCGCAAGTACCAAGTGATTCATAATCAAGTGATTCCAGAAGTCCATCAGTATGGAGTTTCTTCATGCGTTTTATACCGATATGACCTAAACGGTAGTGCCACAAATAAGTTGCACTATCATTATTAACTCTGCATCTTTTGGCTTCAACATTATGAATATGTGTATCACTAATATCGAGATTCAATAAAAATAGACCACTCTTCAAGGGTGCATGACCATAAAAGATATTACTCATATAAATAGAACAACCATTATTCTCTGATTTAAATGAATAACCGTCTCGCATCAAACAAGATCCAGATATAATGTTCATGCTCAACGCTGGCACCAAATAACAATTATTCAGGTATAAAACTAATCCCGAAGGTAGATGTAGAGGTAGCGTGCCGACCGCGATCACATCGACTTTGAAACCGTTTCCCACGCGCATCGTCACCTCGTCCTTGGCCAGTGCTCGCTTATTCCGTAGTCCCTGTTTCGAGTTGCAAATATTAACAACAGAACCAGTATCAAATACCCAGGTGCTACTACGAGCTCTAGTTAGGTACACATCAATAACATGTATATCACATATACCTTTGTTCACTTTGCCATCCTTCTTATCCGCCAAATATTTGGGGCAGTTCCGCTTCCAGTGACCAGTCTGCTTGCAGTAGAAGCACTCAGTTTCAGGCTTAGGTCCAGACTTGGGTTTTTTCTCTTGAGCAGCAACTTGCTTGCCGTTCTTCTTGAAGTTCCCCTTCTTCTTCCCTTTGCCCTTCTTCTTGAAACTAGTGGTCTTGTTGACCATCAACACTCGATGCTCCTTCTTGATTTCTACCTCCGCGGCTTTCAGCATCGCGAAGAGCTCGGGAATAGTCTTGTTCATCCCTTGCATATTATAGTTCATCACGAAGCTCTTGTAGCTTGGTGGCAGTGATTGGAGAATTCTGTCAATGACATTATCATCAGGAAGATTAACTCCCAGTTGTATCAAGTGATTATTATACCCAGACATTCTGAGTATGTGTTCACTGACAGAACTATTCTCCTCCATCTTGCAGCTATAGAACTTATTGGAGACTTCATATCTCTCAATCCGGGCATTTGCTTGAAATATTAACTTCAACTCCTGGAACATCTCATATGCTCCATGACGTTCAAAACATCGTTGAAGACCCAGTTCCAAGCCTTAAAGCATGGCACATTGAACTATAGAGTAGTCATCAGCTTTGCTCTGCCAGACGTTCTTAACATCGTCAGTTGCATCAGCAGCAGGCCTGGCACCCAGCGGTGCTTCCAGGACGTAACTTTTCTGTGCAGCAATGAGGATAATCCTCAGGTTACGGACCCAGTCTGTGTAATTGCTACCATCATCTTTCAACTTTGCTTTCTCAAGGAACGCATTAAAATTCAACGGAACAACAGCACGAGCTATCTATCTACAAACAAACATAGACAAGCAAGATACTATCAGGTACTAAGTTCATGATAAATTTAAGTTCAATTAATCATATTACTTAAGAACTCCCACTTAGACAGACATCTCTCTAGTCATCTAAGTGATCACGTGATCCAAATCAACTAAACCATAACCGATCATCACGTGTTATGGAGTAGTTTTCAATGGTGAACATCACTATGTTGATCATATCTACTATATGATTCACGCTCGACCTTTCGGTCTCTGTGTTCCGAGGCCATATCTGCATATGCTAGGCTCGTCAAGTTTAACCTGAGTATTCTGCGTGTGCAAAACTGGCTTGCACCCGTTGTAGATGGACGTAGAGCTTATCACACCCGATGATCACGTGGTGTCTCGGCACGACGAACTTTGGCAACGGTGCATACTCAGGGAGAACACTACTTGATAATTTTAGTGAGAGATCATCTTAAAATGCTACCGTCAATCAAAGCAAGATAAGATGCATAAAGGATAAACATCACATGCAATCAATATAAGTGATATGATATGGCCATCATCATCTTGTGCTTGTGATCTCCATCTTTGAAGCACCGTCATGATCACCATCGTCACCGGCGCGACACCTTGATCTCCATCGTAGCATCGTTGTCGTTACGCCATCTTATTGCTTCTACGACTATCGCTACCGCTTAGTGATAAAGTAAAGCAATTACAGGGCGTTTGCATTTCATACAATAAAGCGACAACCATATGGCTCCTGCCAGTTGCCGATAACTTCGGTTACAAAACATAATCATCTCATACAATAAAATATAGCATCACGTCTTGACCATATGACATCACAACATGCCCTGCAAAAACAAGTTAGACGTCCTCTACTTTGTTGTTACAAATTTTACGTGGCTGCTACGGGCTTAGCAAGAACCGTTCTCACCTACGCATCAAAACCACAACGATAGTTTGTCAAATAGACTCCGTTTTAACCTTCGCAAGGACCGGGCGTAGCCACACTCGGTTCAACTAAAGTGAGAGAGACGGACACCCGCCAGCCACCTTTAAGCACGAGTGCTCGTAACGGTGAAACCAGTCTCGCATAAGCGTACGCGTAATGTCGGTCCGGGCCGCTTCATCTCACAATACCGCTGAACCAAAGTATGACATGCTGGTAGGCAGTATGACTTATATCGTCCACAACTCACTTGTGTTCTACTCGTGCATATAACATCAACGCATAAAACCTAGGCTCGGATGCCACTGTTGGGGAACGTAGTAATTTCAAAAAATTTCCTACGCACACACAAGATCATGGTAATGGCATAGCAACGAGAGGGGAGAGTGTTCGTCCACGTACCCTCGTAGACCGTAAGCGGAAGCGTTATCACAACGCGGTTGATGTAGTCGTACGTCTTCACGATCCGACCGATCCAAGCACCGAACGTATGGAGCCTCCGAGTTCAGCACACGTTCAGCTCGATGACGATTTCCGGCCCTCCGATCCAGCAAAGGCTCCGGAGATGAGTTCCGTCTGCACGACGGCGTGGTGACGATGATGATGTTCTACCGGCGCAGGGCTTCGCCTAAACTCCGCGACGATATGACCGAGGTGGAATATGGTGGAAGGGGGCACCGCACACGGCTAAGGAACGATCCGTAGATCAACTTGTGTGTCTATGGGGTGCCCCCCGCCCCCGTATATAAAGGAGCCAGGGGGGACGAGGCCGCCGGCCTAAGGGGGCGTGCCAAGGGGGGAGTCCTACTCCCACCGGGAGTAGGACTCCCCTTTTCCAAGTTGGAGTAGGAGAGAAGGGGGAAAGAGGAGGAGGAGGGGAAGGAAAGGGGGGGCGCCACCCCCCTTCCCTTGTCCTATTCGGACTAGGAGGGGGTGGGGCGCGCGGCCCCCTCCTTGCTCCTTCCTCTTCTCCCTCTTGGCCCATGTAGGCCCACTAACCCCCCCTGGGGGTTCCGGTAACCTCCCGGTACTCCGGTAAAATGCCGATTTCACTCGGAACCATTCCGATGTCCAAACATAGGCTTCCAATATATCAATCTTTATGTCTCGACCATTCCGAGACTCCTCGTCATGTCCGTGATCACATTCGGGACTCCGAACAAACTTCGGTACATCAAAACTTATAAACTCATAATAAAACGTTAAGCGTGCGGACCCTACGGGTTCGAGAACTATGTAGACATGACCTAAAACCATTCTCGGTCAATAACCAATAGCGGGACCTGGATGCCCATATTGGTTCCTACATATTCTACGAAGATCTTTATCGGTCAAACCGCATAACAACATACTTTGTTCCCTTTGTCATCGGTATGTTACTTGCCAGAGATTTGATCGTCGGTATCCAATACCTAGTTCAATCTCGTTACCGGCAAGTCTCTTTACTCGTTCCGTAATACGTCATCTCATAACTAATTTCATTAGTTACATGCTTGCAAGGCTTAGGTGATGAGTATTACCGAGAGGGCCCAGAGATACCTCTCCGACAATCGGAGTGACAAAACCTAATCTCGAATTATGCCAACCCAACATGTACCTTCGGAAACACATGTAGAGCACCTTTATAATCACCCAGTTACGTTGTGACGTTTGGTAGCACACAAAGTGTTCTTCCGGTAAACGGGAGTTGCACAATCTCATAGTTGTAGGAACTTTGTATAAGTCATGAAGAAAGCAATAGCAGTATACTAAACGATCAAGTGCTAGGCTAACAGAATGGGTCATGTCAATCACATCATTCTCCTAATGATGTGATCCCATTAATCAAATGACAACACATGTCTATGGTCAGGAAACATAACCATCTTTGATTAATGAGCTAGTCAAGTAGAGGCATACTAGTGACTATGTGTTTGTCTATGTATTCACACATGTATCATGTTTCCGGTTAATACAATTCTAGCATGAATAATAAAAATTTATCATGATATGAGGAAATAAATAATAACTTTATTATTGCCTCTAGGGCATATTTCCTTCAGGTTGGACTTCAATATTTAATAAACAAAGCACAAGGTAGTAGTGCTTGGTGACGCGGTTAGTGATAATCAAATCACACCCCGTAAAAAAAGTGATAATCAAATCACCACATGCTTGTCTCATAGATTTTCTTATACATATATGGATCCACTTAATTATCAACTGAGAATTAAACAATGCTAACTGATGTGCATCTTTCAGAAAGTAGGAAAGCTACTTGTTGCTATGTGGCAAAATGTAGTTGTCGGATTACTCTACCCTTATTATTTGTCTCAAAATGCCCACTTTACCCAAACAAAAAGCAGGGGGCGATGAATGGATCATTGCTTATTTGGAGTATATGTTTTTGCACAAAAGCATCATATATAATCACTGTTTTTTTCCTTTGGATGGTTGAGCAATTTTCTACCAGAAAGTACATGTACCTGAGACAAGAAGTGTAATGCAGATGGACTGCATCCTCGTTCCATCATCATCGATTTGTGAACAGATTTTGGGATCTAGGTACACCAGAACCCAATTCCTATAATTTCAGAATAAGCAATTAGAAGTTTTTGAAAATTAGGAAAAAAATCACACACATTGCTGTTTGTTAGAAACTTGCACTTGTAAACTTTAATATTATGACGGTTTGTGTGGGTGAAAATGACAAAATCAGAGATCTACAGTTTAAGTTTTATTTTCTCATTTCATGCAGGTCGCAAATGATCATATTATTTTAGGAAAGCTTACATGGGTAAGTTTTAACTCAATATATATGTTAGTTCTTTTTTCAAAGATTTTTAGGATATGCCGAGACCAAGGATCGTTCTAGTATTTTGCTATCTATATCAAGCAAATGCAAAACATGCCATGCATGGATACAAATATTTTCAGTCCGATCGGCTGCACTGCACTCACCCATTCAGCCACCACACTCAATGTTTGAAATGTAATGTAATTAAGTAAGAACCGCGATAGGATGTGTGAGCATTGTCAATCAGCATTGCTATGGATAATGTTAACTAATCCTTATTTGGCTATGTCATCCTTACATGTTCTGTTGTTTTGCTATCATGTTTTTTTGGGGGCAAAGACGATGAAAAAAGTAGGTATTAAGCATCAGATCATGTTGTAATTACTGAATATCGTGCGTACATAGAAGGTTGCTCTTCAAGTGATAGAAGAATGGCTTCTCTTTTTTATATCACCCTAGACATAGATGAATGGTTGCCCATGATAATATTTTTTGCAACAATGGATCGAAGAACTGATTGAAATGAACACTAGAAACACATCCTCTTGAAAAAAAGAACACATCAAGTTCTTCACGCAGGAAACTTCTTACACAGGTCTTACATTTATCATGGACTCTCCCACCTTCTAGATGCTCAAGGGGAAGAGAACCGATGTGGTTATTTGCGAAAATGCCATCGAGTAAAATTTGGTCACGTGTATCAATCAAAGTACAATTTTAATTAACAAAGTACAAGGTACTCAGTCAGCTTGTGACTCATAATGGTAATCAAATCACCACGCGCACCTTTGGTTGATTTTCTTGTACAGATCGAGAGCCACGTAATCAAGCGAGAATTAACAATGTTATCGGTCTCCCAAATCGCTACACACTTTTGGAAAAGTTGGAAAACTACATTTTCTGCATTGTGGCAAATGTAGTTGTCGAATTACTCTACCACTCATGAATTATTATAACACTTTTTCTTACTGAAAATAAATGCAAGGGGCGAAGGACAAGGGGACATGGCTTAGTTGGTGCGATGTCAGTTGTACTACTGTACTAGGTTATATCTGTCTGCACAAAAGCATCACATCATCTCTTTTTTCTTGGTGAACATGCAATATTTAGAGAGGAAAGTAAATTGTTACTGAATTTAAGAAACGGGTTGTGTCACTCATCACCATTCATGAGTTGTCATAATTTAAGGAGCATAATTAAGTTGAAGCACAAGTGAGCACATGTCTCGGTGTGGTTATCCTAATATTGAAATAGAATTTGCGGACACATGTAAATGAGATTCATATATTATTTATCTCCAGAACCATGTTCAAGAATGCTAGGGTATATGTATATATGACTATGTACATATATAATTTGATTATTCACAATATTAGGTGTTTGCTTTATTACGTCCTACAAATTAATTCAGTGAGTCTGAGCATAGAATTATACATGGCTAGGGACAACTGCGAAGCATGAATCAAAAAATACAGGGAGCTAATTTATAAATAATGGTACAAAATCATGAAAATAGGTTGCTTGTCAAGTCACTCTATGATCATTGTATGTTTCTCCGTTCACCGAAATAAATGTACGATTTTCCTGGAAGCTAGTTAGCGGTATTTATCGATAGAGATATCTCAGCTCAGAAGGAGGTGTGACGTGGACGGTGTACCAACCGGAGCAGGAGCAGCACATGACATGAATAGTTGAATACAATCTGCCAAGATCTGAGTTTTGATGCGTACACAAGCAAGCGTCAATAATGTATCTTGACACGCTTGCGCTGCATACCTAGCTAGCATTAACCTTTGGATGTTACTTAATCAGTCTTGGAAATATCTACTAGCTATGAGACCTCGTTTTCTGAAATAACACTTCATATATCTGTCATGTTTACCAAATCACTACTCCTGAAAAGTAACTGGTAACTGGAGTAGCTTCTTACCGTCAAAAAGAAAGGCAAGCACACACACAAACATTGCCATCATTCAACAGTGAATCGATAAGAATAAAAATGAAACGAATGGTAGATTGATAAGAGCTATCGGTGGGCACCGATGGAGTAGGGGCACGAGCTTGACTAAAACTTGACGAGGAACATGGGGAGGTGGAGATTCGTCTCAGCCAAGGTGCATGGCAACAAAACTAAACCCATCCATCCAGATCGATGTTTCCCGCTGTACTGCATGATGAGAAAAGGACAGGGGGTAGGATCAGTAGAACCAATTACAATTAGACACTCAAGGAAAATTATCTCCTCCGTGCATGATGGTCTATTCCAGTATTTGGTCTCCCTCTAGAACAGTGTATCTGCTTCTCTCTACATGTCAATTTTGCAATAGTTTCCAGGACTATTAAGGTACGCAGAGTTACAGAAATAATTGTACGACTGGAATCCATAGGATTTTGTTTTTTCATAAGGATTCCTTTGTACTCTGTTTTGGAGGAATGGTTCCCTCCACTCAAATGTCATGTTACATTTTGTTCTTGTTCTTGTTTTTGTTGTTATGTCAAACATTGTTTGAAGAGGAAAATACCATAGTTTTTCAACCGGCATAAGGAGAAGAACATGATATGCCCCTTTGGTTCAAAGGATTGATGATACTACGATCCTTCGATTTTTTTTTTACCTATGTCATTTGATTCATAGGACTGGAATTCTTAAGAAAAATTCCTTAAGATTCCTTTATACTCTTCTTTTGGAGGAAATTCTTAAGAAATTTCTTTTGGAGGAAACTTTCATCCACCAAAATCTCTTGATACAATTTCTTTGGGCTTTCACACCTTTTGATCCAGATTCATGTTGGTTTTAATCCTATCCCAAATGATAAGTGCCACTCTGATCCTACATTTATCCTATTCTTGCATGCCGAGAATCCTGCAAACCAAACGGACGATATAAAATTATATTATCTTTTATTCCTATGTTTTGAGAATCATTGTGAGTGGTTTTTTAAGCCCAAGTGCACTGTAACATTTATCCTTACCCTTCAATATTGCTTTGAGATATGTGTTAGTCGACTAATTCACAAGGTT
The DNA here is from genome assembly GCA_963921465.1 of Triticum timopheevii. Classification (NCBI taxonomy): domain Eukaryota; kingdom Viridiplantae; phylum Streptophyta; class Magnoliopsida; order Poales; family Poaceae; genus Triticum; species Triticum timopheevii. The sequence continues at coordinate 46,585,698 of OY997272.1, read as the reverse complement.
TCTCCTTTTTGTTTGTCTCAAATGAAGCTACGTATAAACTTCAAACTTTATAGGCCAACCGAACTTTAGAATTACCTTATGGGAAAAAACTTCATAATTATTTTGGTTCCCCAAGTTGTGGTTAATTATAAGGGCATCTCCTATGCCGACCCTCAAACCGGCCGTAACCGTCCGGACCGCGTAGTCCGGACGTGTTCTTTCATCCAATGCGGAGCTGTATCAGTCCGCCGACCGGTTCAAACGTGTTTTTCCAGGGACGGGCCGGCAAAATCTAGGGCCTTGTGTGAAACAAAAAAATGAACTATCGAGCAAATATAATGTATGTGGTATAACTCCTTACATAACAATTAGATACCTAAATAGTCATACCTATTCAACTCCGGGTTGCACAATATTTATTTGAACATCGGTATATACATGAACCGTCTAACTCAACTAGTCTCATGTCCTGTCCCGTTGAACTGCTATACTGTGATCTTTAATCGAGGAGGCAATCATGCAGGAACTAATGATCCCTGCGAAAAGTTAATTAGGAAAGAGGAATTAGGAGAATAGGAGTAGAATTAGGAGTGCAAAGCCATCGGTACTCCTCTATGACTCTCTGAGAACCCGAGATCACCCGAGGGATAATTGATGGATGCGAAGTTGCCAACCAATGATGACTTTACAGAAGTAGCGCTTATTCTGTCTCTCTCTGTACCTATTGCCGTATCGTCCATCGCGGCTTCCCCGGATCAGCGCATCTGGAAGTGCCGATGGTAGGAGACAGGAGGATGCGCCGTGGAGTCTGAATGTGATCGATCGAGCAGAACTGAACTGCCGTTCGGTTTCCGAACGAGCAAGTCAGGCGAACGCGAGAACCTGGCGGCTGGCATCGAGCCAGGCCAAATCCACCGCGCAACCCTATCATGTCCGGCCCCGTCCGTTTGGGGTAAAACGAACAAACCGGGTGGCCCAGCGCGCGGGAGCAAACGGACTTTTGTCTGTTTTGTGTCCGCTTTCGACCCATTCGCGGTCCAAGTTTGCGCCGCTTTTGTGGCGAAACGGACAGCGTGCGGACGGGCGGGACGCGCGCGCTTGTCCGCCTCTGGCCCGCATGTCGGTGACACAAAGCAAAAACCGCCCTCTGCCCCTTTGGCGCCATCCCCCCCCCCCCCCCCCCCCCCAAACCCTCCCACGTCCCGCCCGTCCCACTCCCTTCCCCGTCCATGGCCGACGACCAGCCGAACTCCGGCGGGCTGGCCGTCGACCCGCCCGGAATGGCCAAGAAGAAGAAGGGCAAGGCGCCAAGGAAGCCGCGGTCGGAGTGCACGCTGGAGGAGATCGCCAAGTTGGACGCGGAATCGGCGAAGAGGAGGGGCCGGAGAGGGCAGTCGCCAAGACCAACATCGCCGCGGCCAAAAGAGCTGCCGAGCGCGCTGCGATTGAGCCCGCGCGGCACAAGGCCGAGGTCGAGGAGAAGGAGGCCATCGTCAGCAAAGCGCACGCTCTTCTCATGGCTGGCATTTGTCGTCCGCCCGGTTTCTCTGGAGGGGCCGTCGGTCCGGCCAGCACAGGGTCGTCGGTCGCCCGGCCTCCGCACTGCCAGTCGTCGACGTCGCGGACCACGCCCTTGTCGCCTGGCTTTCCTCCGCCAAGGCATGACGGCCAGACCCGTTTTGGGGGATCGCCGGACGTGAGCGTGATCGCGCCGTCCACACCACGCCCCTCGGCCGTCATCGACCTCAACGTTACCCCTGGGTCCAGCAGCGGCGGTCGGCCGTCCGTCGAGATGCAAAGAAACCAAGCACGGCCGCCGTTTACCGACACCATGCCGCCCCCTCCCGCGTCTTGTTCGACGAAATGCCAACACCAACGGCACCGGTCGACGACCCCTACTACGACCAGTTCATGGAGGAAGTGATCTACGAGGGTGGGCACGTCCCTGTCTACGACCCCGAGGAGACCCAAAGTCAGGATGGCTGCGGCCAGTTCACTGCCGATGAAGAGGCCGACGACCGTGCTGACTACGACCATGGTGACTCGTGGCATGAAGACGATGACATCTATGTCAAAGGTGATGGTGACGAAGAAGAAAGCAATGACGTTGACATTAGCGGCGAGCCATTGTTCATCGACGAGCTGACACAAAGAGCGGAAGCACAAAAGAAGAGGAAGAGCATTCGCATGGGTTCATACACACAACATGAGGACAAGTTGATTTGCCAAGCTTGGATGGAGATTAGCCAAGATCCAAGGACCGTCGCGCAACAAAAGAGTATTGTTTTTTGGATGAGGGCCTGGTTCGAGGCCAGGCAGAAGGAGATGCTCGACGCCGACGACCTGAACTAGGTCGTCCGATCGACCATGGCCGTTCTTTTTTGAAGGCGGGCATGGGTGCCGCCCGCTCGCTGGGCCGCTGGCCGTGTGCCGGCGAGAAAAACATTCATTTTGAAGGCCGGCTGTGTTGCAGGCCGCTGGCTGTGTTGCCGGCGAGGACAACCATTCAATTTGGAGGCTGGCTGTGTTGTCGGCCGCTGGCTGATGCCGGCGATGGACGTATAGGCCGCTGGCTTTGTTGCCGGCGTGCGTGATGAACTGGGGCCGTAGGGCTTGGCATTTGAAATGTTGCTCTCTTTTTTTAAATGGATGCAAACAAGATGGGGTAAAGGATGCGGCCGCGCGCTGGGCGCACGGCCACCGCATCCCAGGACAGGCCCGGACACGACCCCATCCCCCTGCCCAAACGGACAGAATCCAGACAAAACGGACGTCCATTTGGGGTTGCGTGGTGGTTTGCCGGAGTTCGGACGACCGCCACATAAGATTTCGATACCCTCGACCCACTCAAATCCCCTCCTTGTCCCATTCTATTCCACTCCATCCCTACCCCATTGCTTTGCATCCGCGCCCTCCTACTCCGACCGTCACTCACGCATTGTCGGACGCCGCAATCACCACCCACACGCGCACCCGCCTTGTACTACAGATCGTCCACCCAGGATACGTCCATAGTCAGGTCTGGCCCCCGTCGATGACTTCCACAGTGGACACCACGCCCGGAAGGTGTTCGGTTAAACGCCATTGAGCTTATTTTCCAACTCCATGTAATTTTTTTAGAGTAAGAATGATTGCAGGGTACTCGACTATGGAGGATGAGTTGTAGTGCGGTGTGGTTGGTCATACCCGCGGACTTCGTAGGCAGGAGCAGTAGGGGTTTTTTTTGGTAGCGCGTGCATTCATGCACGAAAGCACATGGCGGCCTATGAAGACATCATTGATGAACACAATGTGAAGTGCTTAGCGTATCGATGGTGCACCATCCACAACTTCTTCACGAAGTTTTGTGGCGCGGTTGATGGGAAAGTAGCCATTGCACGCGGCAACCATGGAGATCGTAAATTTTGCTCCTTCTTGCTCAACTTATTGATTGATTCATTCATTCATTCACTCAATGCTGCTCTACACATTGTGCATGGTGTATGCCTGTCGTGATGTACCACGGGTCAGAGGGCAAACCATTCACGCACATACATTATTGGATGAAGCTCAAGAGGTTGTATGTATGGGACAACATGATCCATCCATAAAAAAACTTGTTGAACATCTGGTTAATCTCATTGAATTTGAACTATTTCTCGTTGAGTCTGAACTATTTATATATTGTACTGTATTTGTTTGCATGCTACGTATGGATTCTTTATGCTATTTTCTATTTGAACTTGCATGAATTTCGCCCGGTCTGTTGAAAGACGGTTTGAAATGTATGCGGATAGTTTCGGATGGCCGATTGCCGTATCCATGTCCGCGGACGATGCTGTGTCCGTTTTGTGGATCAAATGGTCTGACGTTCATATCTTGTTCCGTATTATTGTGCTTCGAGAATCCTGCCAATATTGGATCGGAAGAAGCGTGTGGCGTGCTCGATCACAATAATGTCACGCTGGACATAAATCGAAGACATGCACGCAGCATGGATATGGATATCGCAGGAGCTAAAGTGTGTGGGAGAGATGAAATCAAGTGGAATCGCACAAAAAAGAGAATCTACTCCGTATTGCCAACCATAATCATGCGATGCCGTGCCCGGCCGGGACCAAATTGCCAACCATATGCTCCCATGCATGCGTTCTACTCCAACTCCAACACGTACTGTGCGCGATGGAGCTGATCCGGACGGACTATGGATGGATCGACCGGAAGCCGTTGGATCCGGGGCAGGCGGCCTGGATGCGCGCTAGTTGGGATCTATACATGTGTCCGTGGCTGTCGATGTCGATGTCACGTGTGATGGCCGCTGTCGCGTGTCCTTGTCCTGGCTAGTGGCTGCCACTGTGTAGTACGAGTACTAGTCAGTGCACGCCACGGATAAAAACAAACACGTACGTACGTCAAGATGCAAGATGCAAGATGGCGATCACGACCTAGCTGGCTAGTCGATCGCTACGACCGGTGACCGCTGCCAGGACTACTCCGGCTGGCTCCCACACGACAATGTTAAAGTATGTATTATAGGATGTATACGGCGTATATATAAACCGTATACATGTGTGGGCGTGTGCGTGTTGTATTCAGATAGTTGGGATATGTTTAGGTTGATCTCTATCCCTTGTATAGATTATGACTTGGAGATCAATCCTACAACAACCTAACTACCTAAACCCTGTAAACTCTTGTGCCTATAAGTAACACGCAACGCGTCCCTGCTAAGGCATACACTTAACACATCTTTACATGGTATTCAGAGCCTCTCCTCTACGCACATCCCCTACGCCGCCAAAACCCCTTGCGTCACCATGTCTTCCTCAAGCTCCACCACAGCCGCTTCATCCGTGCTCATCCCCATCGCTGAGAAACTCCATCACTCCAACTTCAACGTCTGGTGCACGCAGGCTATGCCCACGATCCGTGGCGCTCAGCTGGTCACCTACCTCGATCCAGAGAGGGAGGTACCGGCGCCCAAGCTGTCGGACAAAGACGGCAAGGTCACCGACGTGCCGAACCCGGCATATGAGATCGACAGGGCCCGAGACTCTCAGGTTTTGAGTTTTCTTTTCAATTCCATCTCACCCCTGTGATGGTTCAGATCGCAACATGCACCACGACGTCAGCAGCATGGACTGCAATCACGGAGATCTTCATCTCCCAGACGCAGGCGGCCATCGTCAATACGAGGATCGCCCTCTCCACCACCAAGAAGGGGAACTCCACCATCGCTGAGTATCTTGGCCGCATGAAGGCCCTCGGTGATGAGATGGCTGCCATCGGCAAGCCGCTCACGGACGATGATATGGTGTCGTATATCCTTGCTGGCTTGGATTTTGAATACATGTCCTTCGTATCATCCATCTGCGCCAGGACCGTCCCCATCAAGCCCAACGAGCTCTACGCGCAACTCATCAGCTCCGAGAGCCGCCTTGCCATGTTCGAGGGTGGCAACTCGTCGTCCCACTCATCTGCGAACGCTGCCTCCCGTGGCGGTCGCGGTGGCTTCTCTCACGGCGGAGGTCGCTGCAGGAATGGCGGAGGCCGTGGTCATGGTGGTGGCCGTGGCTATGGAGGCAACAGCGGCCGCGGAAACGGTCACGGTGGGCATGGCCAAGGAGGCGGGGGACAAGATGAGCTCCCTGAGGTGTTCTGCCAGATCTACAAGAAGCCAAACCACACCGCCATAGAGTGCTACAGGCGCTTCGACATCGCATTCACCAAGGAGAAGAGTGCGAGCGCCGTGTCCAACTCCTCCTACGGCGTCGACACCAACTGGTACGTTGACACAGGTGCCACAGATCACATCACCGGAGAGCTCGACAAGCTAACCATGAGGGAGAGATACAACGGCCATGATCAAGTGAACATGCCCAACGGAGCAGGTATGAAAATTATGTTGGGGAACGTTGCAGAAAATTAAAATTTTTCCTACGGCTTCACCAAGATCCATCTATGAGTTCATCTAAGCAACGAGTCATGGGAGAGAGCTTGCATCTACATACCACTTGTAGATCGCGTGCGGAAGCTTGCAAGGTGATGATGGAGTCGTACTCGAACGTGATTCAGATCACCGATGCCAAGTGCTGAACGGACAGCACCTCCGTGTTCAACACACGTACGGGACGAGCGACGTCTCCTCCTTCTTGATCCAGCAAGGGGGAAGGAGAGGTTGAGGAAGACAGCTCCACCGGCAGCACGACGGCGTGGTGATGGTGGAGAAGCAGTACTCCGACAGGGCTTCGCCGAGCACACAACGAAGGAGGAGAGGTGTTGGGGAGGGAGAAGGAGGCAACCAAAGGCCAAGGACTCAGGGTTTGAAGTCCCTCCTCTCCCCCACTATATATAGGAGGGCCAAAGGGGGGGGTGGCCGGCCCTAGGAGATCCAATCTCCTAGGGGGGCGGCGGCCAAGGGGGGTTTCCCTCCCCCCCAAGGCACCTAGGAGGTGCCTTCCCCTCCTAGGACTCTTGCCCCCTTGAACCCTAGGCGCATGGGCCTATGTGGGGCTGGTGCCCTTGGCCCATGCAGGCCAAGGCGCACCCCCTACAGCCCATGTGGCCCCCCGGGGCAGGTGGCCCCACCCGGTGGGCCCCCGGGACCCCCCCGGTGGTCCCGGTACAATACCGATAACCCCGAAACTTGTCCCGATGCCCGAAACAGGACTTCCCATATATAAATCTTTACCTCCGGACCATTCCGGAACTCCTCGTGACGTCCGGGATCTCATCCGGGACTCCGAACATCATTCGGTAGTCACATACTTGACTTCCTACTAACCCTAGCGTCACCGAACCTTAAGTGTGTAGACCCTACGGGTTCGGGAGACACGCAGACATGACCGAGACGACTCTCGGGCAATAACCAACAGCGGGGTCTGGATATCCATGTTGGCTCCCACATGCTCCTCGATGATTTCATCGGTTGAACCACGATGTCGAGGATTCGATCAAACCCTGTATACAATTCCCTTTGTCAATCGGTACGTTACTTGCCCGAGACTCGATCGTCGGTATCCCAATACCTTGTTCAGTCTCGTTACCCGGCAAGTCACTTTACTCGTACCGTAATGCATGATCCCGTGGCCAACACCTTGGTCACATTGAGCTCATTATGATGATGCATTACCGAGTGGGCCCAGAGATACCTCTCCGTTATACGGAGTGACAAATCCCAGTCTCGATCCGTGTCAACCCAACAGATACTTTCGGAGATACCTGTAATGCACCTTTATAGTCACCCAGTTACGTTGTGACGTTTGATACACCCAAGGCACTCCTACGGTAACCGGGAGTTACACGATCTCATGGTCGAAGGAATAGATACTTGACATTGGCAAAGCTTCTAGCAAACGAACTATACGATCTTTTATGCTATGCTTATGATTGGGTCTTGTCCATCACATCATTCTCCTAATGATGTGATCCCGTTATCAACGACATCCTATGTCCATAGTCAGGAAACCATGACTATCTATTGATCATAACGAGCTAGTCAACTAGAGGCTCACTAGGGACTCATTGGGTCTAAGTGTTCACACGTGTATTACGATTTCCGGATAATACAGTTATAGCATGAACAAAAGACAATTATCATGAACATTGAAATATAATAATCCTTTTATTATTGCCTCTAGGGCATATTTCCAACAGTCTCCCACTTGCACTAGAGTCACCAATCTAGTTACATTGTGATGAATCGAACACCCATAGAGTTCTGGTGTTGATCATGTTTTGCACGCGAGAGAGGTTTAGTCAACGGATCTGCGACATTCAGATCCGTGTGCACTTTGCAAATCTCTATGTCTCCATCTTGAACATTTTCACGGATGGAGTTGAAACGACGCTTGATGTGCCTGGTCTTCTTGTGAAACCTGGGCTCCTTGGCAAGGGCAATAGCTCCAGTGTTGTCACAGAAGAGTTTGATCGGCCCCGACGCATTGGGTATGACTCCTAGGTCGGTGATGAACTCCTTCATCCAAATCGCTTCATGCGCTGCCTCCGAGGCTGCCATGTACTCCGCTTCACATGTAGATCCCGCCACGACGCTCTGCTTGCAGCTGCACCAGCTTACTGCTCCACCATTCAACATATACACGTATCCGGTTTGTGACTTAGAGTCATCCAGATCTGAGTCGAAGCTAGCGTCGACGTAACCCTTTACGACGAGCTCTTCATCTCCTCCATAAACGAGAAACATGTCCTTTGTCCTTTTCAGGTACTTCAGGATATTCTTGACCGCTGTCCAGTGTTCCTTGCCGGGGTTACTTTGGTATCTTGCAACCAAACTTACGGCAAGGTTTACATCGGGTCTGGTACACAGCATGGCATACATAATAGACCCTATGGCTGAAGCATAGGGGATGACACTCATCTCTTCTTTATCTTTTGCCGTGGTCGGTGACTGAGCCAAGCTCAATCTCACACCTTGTAACATAGGCAAGAACCCCTTCTTGGACTGATCCATTTTGAACCTCTTCAAAATCTTATCAAGGTATGTGCTTTGTGAAAGACCTATGAGGCGTCTCGATCTATCTCTATAGATCTTGATGCCTAATATATAAGCAGCTTCTCCAAGGTCCTTCATTGAAAAACACTTGTTCAAGTAGGCCTTAATGCTGTCCAGGAGTTTCGTATCATTTCCCATCAAGAGTATGTCATCTACATATAATAGGAGAAATGCTACAGAGCTCCCACTCACTTTCTTGTAAACGCAGGCTTCTCCATAAGTCTGCGTAAACCCAAACGCTTTGATCATCTCATCAAAGCGAATGTTCCAACTCCGAGATGCTTGCACCAGTCCATAAATGGATCGCTGGAGCTTGCATACTTTGTTAGCGTTCTGAGGAACGACAAAACCTTCCGGCTGCATCATATACAGCTCTTCCTTAAGATGTCCATTAAGGAATGCCGTTTTGACGTCCATCTGCCATATCTCATAATCATAGTATGCGGCAATTGCTAACATGATTCGGACGGACTTAAGCTTCGCCACGGGAGAGAATGTCTCGTCGTAGTCAATCCCTTGAACTTGTCGATAACCCTTAGCGACAAGTCGAGCTTTATAGATGGTAACATTACCATCCGCGTCCGTCTTCTTCTTAAAAATCCATTTATTTTCTATCGCTCGCCGATCATCGGGCAAGTCTGTCAAAGTCCATACTTTGTTTTCATACATGGATCCTATCTCGGATTTCATGGCCTCAAGCCATTTGTTGGAATCCGGGCCCGCCATTGCTTCTTCATAGTTCGAAGGTTCATTGTTGTCCAGCAACATGATTTCCATGACAGGGTTGCCGTACCACTCTGGTGCAGAACGTGTCCTTGTGGACCTTCGAAATTCAGTAGCAACTAGATCTGAAGTACCTTGATCATCATCAACATTTTCCTCTTCAGTTGGTGTGGGCATTACAGGAATGGTTTCCTGCGCTGCACCACTTTCCCGTTCGAGAGGTAGTACTTCATCGAGTTCTACTTTCCTCCCACTTACTTCTTTCGAGAGAAACTCTTTCTCCAGAAAGCATCCGTTCTTGGCAACAAAGATCTTGCCTTCGGATCTTAAGTAGAAGGTATACCCGACAGTTTCCTTAGGGTATCCTATGAATACGCATTTTTCCGACTTGGGTTCGAGCTTTTCAGGTTGAAGTTTCTTGACATAAGCATCGCATCCCCAAACTTTTAGAAACGACAGCTTAGGTTTCTTCCCAAACCATAATTCATACGGTGTCGTCTCAACGGATTTAGACGGTGCCCTATTTAAAGTGAATGTAGCTGTCTCTAGAGCGTATCCCCAAAATGATAGCGGTAAATCGGTAAGAGACATCATAGACCGCACCATATCCAATAGAGTGCGATTACGACGTTCGGACACACCGTTTCGCTGAGGTGTTCCAGGCGGCGTGAGTTGTGAAACGATTCCACATTTTCTTAAGTGTGTACCAAATTCGTGACTTAAGTATTCGCCCCCACGATCTGATCGTAGGAACTTTATCTTACGGTCATGTTGATTCTCTACCTCACTCTGAAATTCCTTGAACTTTTCAAAGGTCTCAGACTTGTGTTTCATTAAGTAGACATACCCATATCTACTCAAGTCGTCAGTGAGAGTGAGAACATAACGATATCCTCCGCGAGCCTCAACGCTCATTGGACCGCACACATCGGTATGTATGATTTCCAACAAGTTGGTTGCTCGCTCCATTGTTCCGGAGAACGGAGTCTTGGTCATTTTGCCTAAGAGGCAAGGTTCGCATGTGTCAAATGATTCATAATCAAGAGACTCTAAAAGTCCATCAGCATGGAGCTTCTTCATGCGCTTGACACCAATGTGACCAAGGCGGCAGTGCCACAAGTATGTGGGACTATCGTTATCAACTTTACATCTTTTGGCATCCACACTATGAACATGTGTAATATTACGCTCGAGATTCATCAAGAATAAACCATTGACCATCGGAGCATGACCATAAAACATATCTCTCATATAAATCGAACAACCATTATTCTCAGACTTAAATGAGTAGCCATCTCGTATTAAACGAGATCCAGATACAATGTTCATGCTCAAACTTGGCACTAAATAACAATTATTGAGGTTTAAAACTAATCCCGTAGGTAAATGTAGAGGCAGCGTGCCGACGGCGATCACATCGACCCTGGAGCCATTCCCGACGCGCATCGTCACCTCGTCCTTCGCCAGTCTCCGTTTATTCCGCAGCTCCTGCTGTGAGTTACATATGTGAGCAACGGCACCGGTATCAAATACCCAGGAGTTACTTCGAGTACTGGTAAGGTACACATCAATTACATGTATATCAAATATACCTTTGGTGTTGCCGGCCTTCTTATCCGCTAAGTATTTGGGGCAGTTCCGCTTCCAGTGCCCCTTCCCCTTGCAATAAAAGCACTCAGTCTCAGGCTTGGGTCCATTCTTTGACTTCTTCCCGGCAACAGGCTTACCGGGCGCGGCAACATCTTTGCCGTCCTTCTTGAAGTTCTTCTTACCCTTGCCCTTCTTGAACTTAGTGGTCTTATTGACCATCAACACTTGATGTTCTTTCTTGATTTCAGCCTCTGCTGACTTCAGCATCGAGAACACTTCAGGAATGGTCTTTACCATCCCCTGCATGTTGTAGTTCATCACAAAGCTCTTGTAGCTTGGTGGGAGCGACTGGAGGATTCTGTCAATGACCGCCTCATCTGGGAGGTTAATGTTCAACTGGGTCATACGTGCGTGCAACCCAGACATCTTCAGGATGTGTTCACTGACAGAACTGTTCTCCTCCATCTTACAACTGTAGAACTTGTCGGAGACATCATATCTCTCGACCCGGGCATGAGCTTGGAAAACTAGTTTCAGCTCTTCGAACATCTCATATGCTCCGTGATGCTCAAAACGCTTTTGGAGCCCCGGTTCTAAGCTGTAAAGCATGCCGCACTGAACGAGGGAGTAATCATCAGCACGAGTTTGCCAAGCGTTCATAACGTCTTGGTTCTCTGGGACGGGAGCGGCACCTAGCGGTCCTTCTAGGACATATTGCTTCCTGGCAGCTATGAGGATGATCCTCAGGTTTCGGACCCAGTCCGTATAGTTGCTGCCATCATCTTTCAGCTTGGTTTTCTCTAGGAACGCGTTGAAGTACATGTTGACATGAGCGTTGGCCATTGATCTACAATACATATTTGCAAAGGTTTTAGACTAAGTTCATGATAATAAAGTTCTTAATCAAAATTATGAACTCCCACTTAGATTAGACATCCCTCTAGTCATCTAAGTGTTACACGATCCGAGTCGACTAGCCCGTGTCCGATCATCACGTGAGACGGACTAGTCATCGTCGGTGAACATCTTTATGTTGATCGTATCTTCCATACGACTCGTGTTCGACCTTTCGGTCTCCGTGTTCCGAGGCCATGTCTGCACATGCTAGGCTCGTCAAGTTAACCCTAAGTGTTTTCGCTGTGTAAAACTGTCTTACACCCGTTGTATGTGAACGTAAGGATCCATCACACCCGATCATCACGTGGTGCTTAGAAACGACGAACTGTAGCAACGGTGCACAGTTAGGGGAGAACACTTCTTGAAATTTTGTAAGGGATCATCTTATTTACTACCGTCGTCCTAAGTAAACAAGATGCATAAACATAATAAACATCACATGCAATTATATGGTTGTGACATGATATGGCCAATATCATCAAGCTCCATTGATCTCCATCTTCGGGGCTCCATGATCATCTTGTCACCGGCTTGACACCATGATCTCCATCATCATGATCTCCATCATCGTGTCTTCATGAAGTTGTCACGCCAACGACTACTTCTACTTCTATGACTAACGCGTTTAGTAATGAAGTAAAGTAGTTTACATGGCGTTCTTCAATGACACGCAGGTCATACAAAAAAAATAAAGACAACTCCTATGGCTCCTGCCGGTTGTCATACTCATCGACATGCAAGTCGTGAATCCTATTACAAGAACATGATCTCATACATCACAATTCAACATTCATCACAACTTCTGGCCATATCACATCACATGATCAATCGCTGCAAAAACAAGTTAGACGTTCTCTAGTTGTTGTTGCATCTTTTACGTGGCTGCGATTGGGTTCTAGCAAGAACGTTTTCTTACCTACGAATCACCACAACGTGATTTTGTCAACTTCTATTTACCCTTCATAAGGGCCTTGTTCATCGATTCCGCTCCAACTAAAGTGGGAGAGACAGACACCCGCCAGCCACCTTATGCAACTAGTGCATGTCAGTCGGTGGAACCGGTCTCACGTAAGCGTACGTGTAAGGTTGGTCCGGGCCGCTTCATCCCACAATACCGTTGAGCAAGAAAAGACTAGTAGAGGCAAGTAAGATGACAAGATCAACGCCCACAACAAATTGTGTTCTACTCGTGCATTAGAGAACTACGCATAGACCTAGCTCATGATGCCACTGTTGGGGAACGTTGCAGAAAATTAAAATTTTTCCTACGGCTTCACCAAGATCCATCTATGAGTTCATCTAAGCAACGAGTCATGGGAGAGAGCTTGCATCTACATACCACTTGTAGATCGCGTGCGGAAGCTTGCAAGGTGATGATGGAGTCGTACTCGAACGTGATTCAGATCACCGATGCCAAGTGCTGAACGGACAGCACCTCCGTGTTCAACACACGTACGGGACGAGCGACGTCTCCTCCTTCTTGATCCAGCAAGGGGGAAGGAGAGGTTGAGGAAGACAGCTCCACCGGCAGCACGACGGCGTGGTGATGGTGGAGAAGCAGTACTCCGACAGGGCTTCGCCGAGCACACAACGAAGGAGGAGAGGTGTTGGGGAGGGAGAAGGAGGCAACCAAAGGCCAAGGACTCAGGGTTTGAAGTCCCTCCTCTCCCCCACTATATATAGGAGGGCCAAAGGGGGGGGTGGCCGGCCCTAGGAGATCCAATCTCCTAGGGGGGCGGCGGCCAAGGGGGGTTTCCCTCCCCCCCAAGGCACCTAGGAGGTGCCTTCCCCTCCTAGGACTCTTGCCCCCTTGAACCCTAGGCGCATGGGCCTATGTGGGGCTGGTGCCCTTGGCCCATGCAGGCCAAGGCGCACCCCCTACAGCCCATGTGGCCCCCCGGGGCAGGTGGCCCCACCCGGTGGGCCCCCGGGACCCCCCCGGTGGTCCCGGTACAATACCGATAACCCCGAAACTTGTCCCGATGCCCGAAACAGGACTTCCCATATATAAATCTTTACCTCCGGACCATTCCGGAACTCCTCGTGACGTCCGGGATCTCATCCGGGACTCCGAACATCATTCGGTAGTCACATACTTGACTTCCTACTAACCCTAGCGTCACCGAACCTTAAGTGTGTAGACCCTACGGGTTCGGGAGACACGCAGACATGACCGAGACGACTCTCGGGCAATAACCAACAGCGGGGTCTGGATATCCATGTTGGCTCCCACATGCTCCTCGATGATTTCATCGGTTGAACCACGATGTCGAGGATTCGATCAAACCCTGTATACAATTCCCTTTGTCAATCGGTACGTTACTTGCCCGAGACTCGATCGTCGGTATCCCAATACCTTGTTCAGTCTCGTTACCCGGCAAGTCACTTTACTCGTACCGTAATGCATGATCCCGTGGCCAACACCTTGGTCACATTGAGCTCATTATGATGATGCATTACCGAGTGGGCCCAGAGATACCTCTCCGTTATACGGAGTGACAAATCCCAGTCTCGATCCGTGTCAACCCAACAGATACTTTCGGAGATACCTGTAATGCACCTTTATAGTCACCCAGTTACGTTGTGACGTTTGATACACCCAAGGCACTCCTACGGTAACCGGGAGTTACACGATCTCATGGTCGAAGGAATAGATACTTGACATTGGCAAAGCTTCTAGCAAACGAACTATACGATCTTTTATGCTATGCTTATGATTGGGTCTTGTCCATCACATCATTCTCCTAATGATGTGATCCCGTTATCAACGACATCCTATGTCCATAGTCAGGAAACCATGACTATCTATTGATCATAACGAGCTAGTCAACTAGAGGCTCACTAGGGACTCATTGGGTCTAAGTGTTCACACGTGTATTACGATTTCCGGATAATACAGTTATAGCATGAACAAAAGACAATTATCATGAACATTGAAATATAATAATCCTTTTATTATTGCCTCTAGGGCATATTTCCAACAAATTACTCATATTGGTCAAGCATATGTTCGTACTCCCACTCGTAATCTTCATCTAAAAGATGTCCTTTACTCACCTAAAGCCACAAAATATCTTGTTTCTGCTCATCGTCTATCTCAAGACAATAATGTGTTTCTTGAAACTCACCCTCGTTTCTTCTTAATTAAGGACAAGGCAACGAGGAGCACCCTCCTCCACGGCAGGTGTAGAGCCGGCCTCTACCCCCTATCATCAGCTTCTTTAGGCCCGGGCAGGCATGCTTTTGGTGCCACCAAGATCTCTCCGTCAAGGTGACATGATCGACTAGGTCATCCATCTTTGAAAATCGTTCAGCATGTTCTTAGCAAGAACAAAATTCCTTTTATAGTTCATGAGTTGAATAAAGAGGGGGTTTGTGATGCATGCCAACAAGGCAAAAGTCACCAACTTCCCTATCCACATTCTAGTAGTTTTTCAAATGCTCCTTTAGAGCTTATTTATTCTGATGTATAGGGACCTGCCCGTGATTCAATTAATAAAAAGAATTATTATGTGAGCTTTATTGACGATTTCAGTAAATTTACATGGATATTTCTTCTTAAGCATAGGTCAGAGGTCTTTAAAGTGTTTCATGAATTTCAAGCACTTGTAGAAAGACTCTTTGATCGCAAAATCATCACCATGCAAACCGACTGGGATGGTGAGTATGAAAGGTTAAATTCCTTTTTCCGCCAAGTTGGCATCACGCACCATGTTTCCTGCCCGCATGCTCATCAACAAAACGGCCCCGCCGAAAGAAAGCATCGTCACATTGTCGAGGTTGGCCTCTCACTGTTAGCTCATGCGTCTATGCCCCTCAAATTTTGTGATGAGGCATTCATAGCTACCACGTACTTGATCAATCGCACACCAAGTAAGGTGATCAATATTGAAACTCCACTAGAAAAATTATTCCATGAAACACCAAACTATCATGCCCTTCGTACTTTTGGGTGCGCATGTTGGCCCAACCTCCGTCCTTTCAATGCTCGCAAGCTTGAATTCTGCTCCAAACAATGCGTTTTCCTTGGCTACAGTAACCTTCACAAAGGTTTTAAGTGTCTAGACATAACTGCTGGATGTGTTTATATTTCTCAGGACGTTGTGTTCGATGAAACGGTGTTTCCCTTTGCCAAGTTAAACCCTAATGCCGGTGCACCTATCAGATCCGAAGTCCTTCTCCTCTCTGAAAATTCCTGATCCTTACCTCTCGATCATGCGGACGAACATCTAGCTAATGATCATTTGGGTAATTCTCATGAAAATTCTGCTATAAGTTTTGGAGGAAATTCGGTTGTGCACCATGATTTTATGCAGCAGCAAAGGACAAGCGCGGAGCACGAGGAGGACTCAGGTGCTGCATCAGGAGCTGACAGCGGCGATCCCGGTGCAGATCCGCCCTCGCCTGCCACGCCAGGAAGTGGCAGCTCACCCGCCTCGGGGTCAGGCGGGCCACCAGTGGACGACCACGCGTCCTCCCGCGGCCCCGCGGGTGAGACAACGACAACCCAAGGCAGGCCCACCGCCGCAGGTGGGCCAACCGCACTCAGGCGCCAGGCCAAGTGCCTCTCCGCGTCGTCTGGTGGGCCTTGCAAAGTGGCCCAACGAGCAACTGGCTCCGGCTCCGAGGAGATCAACCTCGGATCAGGTGCCGCTGGATCGCCTGCAGCACCAGATCCCGCTCCCGCTGGATCGTTTGCCGCGCCGGATCCCGCCGGATCTTCTGTGCAGCGGCCCTCTGCTGCCGATTCTGTGCCGGTGAGAAGCAGATCACAGCATGGAGTTTTGAAGCCCAAGGTTTGGATGGATGGCATGGTCAGGTATGGTAATGCGCGTTTTGGTGGCCTAGCTGTCACAGGTGAGCCAGGAAACTTGGTTGAGGCTTTTGAGGATAAAAACTGCAAAAATGCTATGGATGAAGAATATAATGCTCTTATTAGAAACAAAACTTGGCACTTGGTTCCTCCAACAAGAGGCAGAAATATAATTGATTGTAAATGGGTTTACAGAGTCAAAAGAAAGTCCAATGGAGAAATAGACAGATACAAGGCTAGATTAGTAGCAAAGGGTTTTAAACAGCGATACGGTATTGACTATGAGGACACGTTTAGTCCAGTTGTTAAAGCAGCTACTATCAGACTTGTTCTTTCTGTTGCAGTCTTCGTCAGTTGGATGTGCAGAATGCATTTCTTCATGGCGTTCTAGAGCAGTGGCGGAGCCAGGAACTTGCTCCTGGGTATTCATGTAAATTTTTTTTGGCCAAAGCAATATAATAAAACCGTAAATGTACAGTAAGATAGCAACATCAATGACTCGATGGCCATACATCGATAATAATAGCAAAATATCATTGTGGCAATATCTCTAACAATTAAGAAAGATTACAAATAGCAAAGGAAATTACAATATAACTTTACGATCCCCTTTTTGAAAGAGATTGATGACATCCTCATCTTTCACTTGCTTGAAGAATTCCCTCTCAACGAACGTAACCAAGGAATTGTTCAAATATTCATCACCCATTTTGTTTCTTAGTGCATTCTTCACGTATTTCATTGAGGAAAATACCCTCTCAACGCTGGCAGTGGCTACCGGAAGAATGAGCACCAACTTAAGAAGTTTGTAAACAATATAATATTGTTCATTCTTTCTTGTCTCAACCATCAAAATTGAAAGCTCACATAGATTCTTCAAATTGCTAAACCTTTTATCCATACGCACATGAGAAATGTACATGCTTAATTGCCATGGAAGTCTTGACAATTCATCATTTGTGAAATCCTTAGCATAAAACTTTCTAGCAAGCCTAACCAACTTCTCTTTATCATAAGCAACAAAGGAATCACGTGGACTGAATGCTGCCATGCAAGTAAGTAGTTCAGTGTTTACCTCATCAAATCTTGCATCAAGCTCTTGAAGTTGCCTATCAATGACACCCACAAACATTTCAACCTTGAAGCGTTGGTAATTCCTTGCACCATTAAAGAACCCTCTTTTTGGTCTCCCAGCAGGATAGTAAGGAGCCTCCATGTCAACAACTTTGATCTTGTGCTTTACACAAAAAGAAGTGACATTCTGAAGAAAATCATTCCACCCTTCATCTTCTCGCAAACATTGCAAGTGTAGCTTTGTGAGATCAACAATCTCCATAGCATTAACAATATCTTGATCTTTCTTTTGCAAAGCTCTACTCAAGTCATCGGTGTATTCAAATATTTCTTGCATCAAGTGTGCCATGAAAACAAATTCAAATGTCTGAAATGATGTCAACATAGTCATTGCTGCTACTGCCTCTATGCCATTATACTCTTTTGCAATCTTGATGAGAACACGCCTTATTGCAGGATACATAGAGATAACATGGTTGACAGTCTTGTAGTGAGAGCCCCAACGAGTGTCACATGGCCTTCCAATACCCATTTCTTGATTCAAACCCGTCCCAGTTTCTACTTCTTCCAACTCTAATGCAGCAATTAGTTCCTCAGCTTGAGCTATTCGAAGCATTCTCATCTTTTTACAAGAGTAGCCTAGAACACTTAGCAAACATGCCAACTTTTGAAAGAACCAATTACAATCACCACTCTCCTTTGCAACAGCAACAAGAGTTAATTGTAGTTGATGAGCAAAGCAATGGACATAATAGGCATAAGGAGACTCATCCATAATTAGTTTCTTCAGGCCATTAGCATTACCTTTCATGTTACTAGCCCCGTCATATCCTTGCCCACGGACCATTGCAAAGCTCAAATTGTATGTCATAAGCATGTCCTCAATTGCAGCTTTAAGTGTCAAAGAGGAAGTGTCTTCAACATGGGCAAGTCCAAGAAATCTCACAACTGTCCTTCCTTTCTTATCCACATAACGCAAGCAAACAGCTAGTTGTTCATTCTGGTACATATCACTAGACTCATCTGCAAGAATTGCAAAATGTCCACCATCAAGATCTTCAATGAGCAGTTTAGTAGTTAGCTGGGCACAACATTTGATCAACTCTTGTTGTATATCATGGCAAGTCATCTTACAGTTTTGTGGAGCATTCTTTAGAACCACCCTATCAACCTCTTCAAAGTTTCCTGCTAGCCAATTTAAAAGCTCAAGGAAATTTCCTTTATTTAGTGAGTCATCACTTTCATCATGCCCTCTAAATGCCAAACCTTGGTGCAATAGGAATCTCAAACACTTGAGTGTCCATGTCACACGGAGCTTATATAGAACCTTGTATTGTGTGGTGTTTGAAGCAATGGACTCCCTAATTGATGTTGTAGGTGTAGTGAACATATCATATTTTTCTTGAGCTTCAGCATGAGCACTACTAACAGCACCAATATGCCTCTTCAATCTTGCTTTCATGTTCCAATTATTAAACCCTCCGTTAGCAAATGCATCTCCTCCGGGACTTTTTGTTTTATCCTTGAACAAGTAGCAAACAAAGCAAAAGGCAGCCTCTTCTTGCACGCTATACTCAAGCCACTTGTGATCCTTAAACCAAGTAGGGCAAAAGCGACGGAGATGTCCACTAAAATCTCTGATCTCAAACTTATGATCCTTTGGTTGACAAGCACCCAAGTCAATGTATCTCCTTCTAACTCTATCCTGGTCATTGGCATGATATGAAGATATGGGAAGTCGCTTGCCGGGATCACGTTCCAGAGCTGCCAAATCTGCTTCAAATTGGGGCATTGATTCATCATCTTCATCAACCGCTTCATCATCTTCTACAATTGGGGTCGGGGAGCCTCTCTCCCTCTCCGCTTGCGGAGCTTCATCATGTGTTTGCACTAGTGCAAGCTGCAGATTGCTCTCAACCTCAACGGAAATAGGAGTTGGTGTGGATGTAGAAGTTATTTTTCTTGCCTTCGAAGATTTGTCCCACATTTCAAATATGCTAACATCCTTTTTCTTCATCTACATCACAATCGCATAAACAAAATAGAAATCAGTGGCAATCATTTGTGATCATAAACAGCCAATGAATCACATTCAATTTTAATTTACAAGTAATCACTGCATAATATTCAGATTTGTTTACAAAAAGAGGGAAAGAAGCCGTACTTTGGTCTGTGGATGGTTGCAGAATGGATGGACAGCTGCTGGACGACAGACTGCTGCTGCTAGACAGTGGACTGCTGCTGCTGCTGGACAGTGGATGGTGGACTACTGCTGCTGTTGGACGGCGCTGCTGCCACGCCGGGGAGCCGGGGAGCCCCGAGGACGATGGTCGGAGGGCGCTGCCGGCTGCCGCCGCGCTGGGGAGGCCGGAGGCGGCCTGGCCAGCCTGGCGGAGCCGCGCCGCCGCGGAGGAGAGTGCCGGATGCAGGAGACCGAGGGGCGAGCCGACGAGGGCAGGGGAGGGAGATGGCCGGCAGGAGTATGGAGGGGAGGGGAGGGACCGGTCGCCGGAGTAGGAGATGGCCGGCCGCCGGAGCCGGACCTACAAAGTGGATCGATGGAGAGGCAGGAGAGCGCTAGGTTTTGCAGTTTGGAAAAGGGGATTGACCGATTTGGGAATCGAGGGAGGGAGATTGGATGCTCGCGCGCCTAACCAGACTCTGGTCTGGCACCGTGCGTAGCTGCCGTGGGGCATTTGACCTCGTGGGCCAAGCCTTTATCATATAATACATCTAGTAATTTTTTTTTGCGCGAAAATCTTTGGTATTCCTGGGAATTCCCAGGAAGACCCCCAGCTCCGCCACTGCCTCGTTGTCAGCCGTAGACGCCATGATTCTTGTGTGACCAATGTACCTACACCGACGGCCACCCGCACTATATAGGAGACGCAAGTAGGTATAGAACGAAACTAACTCTTGGTTTTCTTTGTGCCGAGTGATTCCTAACAAAATCGACTTGCTCGGTTGTCTTTGGGCTGTCTTAATTTGCGCTGCCGAAATATAAAAGGAGAATTCCTCCATCGGTGTGCTAGCAAACTATAATCCGAGTACACCTCGGTTTTCCTAGGCGCCAGGACTCTTGGTCCAACTCGGAGTTGGTACCGCTTGTCCGCTGGTACAGCGCTAGATTTTATTTTTTTCGAAAGACTAGATCTTTATTTTAGGGCCGCTGCCACAAATCAACCGACCAAAATCAGTCAGGTTGACAGCCGTTTGATTGCGCCGCTGACAGACGTCGGATCAGGCCCCTCCAAGCGTCTTTGGCCCTCGCGTTTCTCAGCAGCAACGTCGCCTTCCAGCAGCCGTCGTAGCAAAGCTCAACTCCCGCGGGTCATAGCTGTAAGATTGGAAGCGTTCCTACTTCTCGATGAGGAGCCGCGTTGGTTTATATTGAACGAGGCAGAACAGTCCTGCCGTGGCTTACAAGAAGAGGAAACCGATCGAAGGATTCGGTTGTAACGAGGACTCCTAAACAGCTACGAGAGGGAGAGAGATAGAATAGAGTTGGGACTACAATGTGGAAATAAACATGAATTCTAACACCCTCCCTTAATCTCAACTATTCTATCTTTAGATTCCTCTTGAGCTCTTCAAATGGTTTTGCCGGCAGTGCCTTGGTGAACCCATCAGCCACTTGATCTTTGGAAGGGATGAACCGTATCTCAAGTTTCTTTGCTGCAACCCTTTCACGCACAAAGTGAAAATCAATCTCTATATTCTTGGTTCTTGCATGAAACACTGGATTTGCAGACAAGTATGTTGCTCCCAAATTATCACACCATAAGCATGAGAGGCGATTCTGCTTGACCCCCATTTCATCCAGTAGTGACTCAATCCAAATGATTTCTGCAGTGGCATTAGCTAAGGATTTATACTCAGCCTCTGTACTTGACCTTGATACAGTGGCTTGTTTCCTAGCACTCCAAGAAACAAGATTAGGACCAAAAAACATTGCAAAGCCTCTAGTTGATTTTCTATCATCACTGCAACCTGTCCAATCAGCATCGGAGATGCACTCACAAGAGTAGAATTAGAGCGTCTGAAATGCAGTCCTACTTCCATGGTATGTTTGACATATCTTACAATTCTCTTAACAGCTGTCCAATGTGCAGTAGTGGGTGCATGCAGATATTGACAAACTTTGTTAACAGCAAATGAGATATCTGGGCGAGTAAGAGTCAAGTACTGTAATGCTCCAACAGTACTTCTATACTTTGTGCTATCTTCCTCATGAAGTGGCTCACCTTCATATGCTGAAAGTTTCTCTGAGGAGGACAATGGTGTAGGTACAGGCTTGCAGTTTTTCATCCCCATACGAGATAGAAGTTCAGTAACATATTTCTCTTGTTTTAGTACTATGCCATCTTGAGTCTTCTTAACTTCAATGCCTAGAAAGAAGTGCAAATCACCTAGATCTTTCAAGGCAAACTCTGAGCTCAAATCATGCAGAAGAGCATTAGTAGCACTTTGTGATGAACTTGCAACTATGATATCATCCACATATATGAGAACAAAGATAACTACTTTTCCCTTGTTATAAATGAACAGAGATGTATCAGCTTTGGAAGCAATAAAACCAAGACATTTCAACTGTGAGCTCAACCTGGAGTACCATGCTCTAGGTGCTTGTTTCAAGCCATAAAGTGCTTTGTCAAGCTTGCACACATAATGTGGTGTTTTCTTACTCTCATATCCTGGTGGTTGTCTCATGAACACCTCCTCTTCCAGAACACCATGTAAAAACGCGTTCTGCACATCTAGCTGTCTCAAGCTCCATCCCCAGGACACAGCAATAGCTAACACAAGTCTTATAGTTGCAGCTTTTACAACCGGACTAAAAGTATCCTCATAGTCTATGCCATAGCGTTGTTTAAAGCCCTTTGCAACTAGATGTGCCTTATATCTATCAATGGAGCCATCTGCTTTCTTTTTAATTCTATACACCCACTTGCAATCAATAATATTTTTACCTCTCTGATCAGGCACAAGATGCCAAGTTTTGTTCCTCATAAGTGCAGAATATTCCTCATCCATTGCTTTCTTCCATTTAGGGTCCCCAAGTGCATCATTCAGTGTCGTTGGTTCCCCTGAAATACATAGCATGCCATACCGTATAGTACCATCAGTTCGTATTTTGGGATTACGTATACCTTTTTGTAACCTGGTCATAACTCGCAAAGGAGCTTCTTGTTGAATGTGTACAGGAACATGATCCATTGTCACAGAAGATCTGCCTCTTACTACTGAATCTGCTGGTCCCGCAGAAGATCCACCGGACACGCCCGCAGAAGATCCAGTGGACCTTGGTGTGGCCCCCTTTTCACTGGACGCCCGAGAAACCACATGGCCTGCGGGCACAGAAGATCCGCTGCCAGGCTGCATGTGCGCGGGACGCGAGGAGGAGCCGACCGCGCGGCTGGTCCCGCTGGGCCCGCTGTCGGGTGACGCGTCCGCGTGGGAGTGGCCCTCCCAGGAATCTGGGCCGCTGCCGCCTTGGACGCGATCCAAGAAGGATCTGTGCGCCCGATACGAGGCCTGCAACCGCGCAGGAGTTCCAGGCGCCGCCATATCATCATCGGGATCAGCGGCAGGCTCGTCTTCTTCTGGAGCATGAAATAACACTGCATCTTGAGCTATATTTTCATGATTTTGACCATTTTGAATGCCGTTTTCTTCAGGAACCTGCACGGGCATAAGAGTAGAGCTAGGACTAGCAGGATTATCATCATATTGGTCAGTACAATTGTTTCCCCCGTGATCAAAGTTTCGAAGATGTGATGGAAGAAGGAGAATTTCCTTTCGAAGAAGAGCACCGGCATTGGGATGAAGAGATGCAAAAGGAAACACAGATTCATCGAAGACAACATCTATGGATATGTAAACCCTCCCAGTGGGAACATCTAGACATTTAACCCCCTTGTCCATAGGGCTATAGCCTAAGAAAACACATTTTTTTGAGCGGAATGCGAATTTGCGTGTGTTGTAGGGTCTAAGATTTGGCCAACATGTGCACCCAAAAATACGGAGAGATGTGTAATCGGGTGTGACACCAAGAAGCCGTGTGATGGGTGTTTCTAGTTTGATAACTTTGCTTGGGAGCAAGTTGATAAGATATGTAGCAGTTAGAAAAGCTTCATCCCAGAACTTGAGTGGCATGGATGCATTTGCTAGTAATGCGAGTCCTACATCAACAATATGACGGTGCTTTCTTTCAGCTGATCCGTTTTGTTGGTGAGCATGAGGGCAAGAGACATGATGCGAAATACCAAGTTTTTGAAAAAAGGAATTTAGCTTCTCATACTCACCACCCCAGCCAGTCTACATAGCAATGATCTTAGAGTTCAGTTTGCGTTCAACAAGATTTTGAAAGTTGATGAAAACTTGAAAGACATCAGATCGCTTCTTCAGTAAGTATATCCAAGTAAATTTACTATAATCATCAATGAAGCTTACATAATAGGAAAATCTACCAACTGAAGTAGGGGTTGGCCCTCATACATCTGAAAAAATAAATTGCAATGGAGCGGTAGATACACTAGTAGAAATAGGATAAGGTAACTGATGACTTTTGGCCTGTTGGCATGGATCACAAACTGACTCAACACTAGACTCATATGAGAGTTTATTTTTGCTAAGAACATATCTAACAATAACTGAAGATGGATGACCTAAGCTACTATGCCACTTTGCTGAAGATGGCTTAGTGACGACATATGCTTGTTTATTGGACCATGATGATGATGATGATCATATGAGTGGATAGAGACCTCCCACGCACCGTCCTCTAAGAATGATTCTCCTCGTGGCTAGGTCCTTTACCAAGAAAAAGAAAGGATAAAACTCTATAAGAACATTGTTGTCAAGAGTGAATCGATGAACAGAAACAAGGTTTTTTGATGTTTCAAGAACATGTAAAATATTTTTCAAGTGTAAATCTTTTATGGGGTTTTTAACAATTGAACTACCAATATGTAAGATTTCCATACCAGAACCACTCGCCGTGTGGATTTGGTCGCCTCCATTCTATCTCTCCCGCATGGTCAGCTTGTCAAGCTCTCCGGTAATGTGGTTTGTAGCTCCGGTGTCAGCATACCAATTTGTATCCACACCGTAGGAGACAACATGTGCCCCCTTCTCCTCTTGATCGTTATCCTCATAGCGCCACCAGCATGTGCGTGCACCCCCCGGATGATGTTTGAGACAAATCTGGCATTCGGGATAGTCACGCTGTTGCTGTTGTTCACGCCCTTGTTGCTGGTGTTGTCGAGGGCGCCCTCTGTTTCCGCCGCCGCTACCTGCAGGAGAGGGCTGACGGTCACCACGGCCGCGCCCCCTTCCTCCTCGCCCGCGATAGGATCTCCCGCGGGCCTGTCCACGGCCTCTGTACGCCGCGTTTGCAGATGTGTGGAAACTCCCTGATGATGAGTCACTTAACATCTCCATCCTTTGATCAAAAGCGGAGATTTGAGCGAAGAGGTCATCTGGCGTGATCTGGTTCTTGACAGCTCCTATTGCCGCAACTACTGGATCATAATCGCGATCAAGGCCTGCAAGAATATAGTCAACCATCTCTGGATCTAACACCGGGCGGCCAGCAGCGGCCAACTCATCTGCGAGGTTCTTCATCTTCGCCATGAAGACAGAGCTTGACATGGAGCCCTTCTTGGTTGTGGTGATTGCAATCCTTAGGTTTGTGATCCTGGATTGGGACTGGGAGGCGAAGAGAGTTGTTACCGTCGTCCATAGCTCGAAGGTTGATTCCTTCCCGACAACCTGTCCAAGGATTTCTGGTGTCATAGAGTTGAGTAAGTATGAGAGGACCTGTTGATCTTTGGCGATCCATGGCCCATACAGCGGGTTCGGCTCCATGGCCAAAGTTTTGTCCGCCTTGGTGATCTCCACCATCTTGGGTGGGGCAGCGTCGGAGTTGTCCAATAGCCCAGTCACCTGCGCACCTCGCAGGGCTGGAAGTACTTGCGCTCTCCAGAGGATGAAGTTTCCTCTCGCAAGTTTCTCTGATGGAGGCGCGCCGAGGTTGAGGGCAACTCCTGTTGATGACGACATGAGGGCGACGCCGACGTGCTTCTGGTTTGATTTTTTGTGGCTAGATGTGTAGGGAAGAGGTAGCTCTGATTACCATGTAAGATTGGAAGCGTTCCTACTCCTCGATGAGGAGCCGCGTTGGTTTATATTGAACGAGGCAGAACAGCCCTGCCGTGGCTTACAAGAAGAGGAAACCGATCGAAGGATTCGGTTGTAACGAGGACTCCTAAACAGCTACGAGAGGGAGAGAGATAGAATAGAGTTGGGATTACAATGTGGAGATAAACATGAATTCTAACAATAGCAGCCACCGTCGCCACTGTTCGCTGCACTGCAGCTCCCGCCACCGGTCGCAGCATGACGCGTTGCACTGCAGCTCCGCTGCAATGGCGATGCGCTGCACTGCAGCTCCCACCGCCGGTGAGGTCCACCGGTCGCAGCACGACGTGTTGCAATGCAGCTCCGCTGCGTCGGTTTTCCCAGTATCCCCCTTCGCTCCCAATGACTCCAGCGTGCACGCACCGCCAGATGAGTCCCGAGCCAGAGAATGGCAAAGCACCGGCGACAGATACCACGGGCTAGGCGGGGCATCTTTCTCTCTCAAGGGTCCATGATGCGGGCGCTGTCACGCTGCTTGGTAGTGCTCGGCCGGAGCTCCAACCAGCCAGCGGGTTGAGGCGGCAATGAGAACGTGACCCATGTTCCTTGTCAAGCAGAGAGAGCAACCGCGGGCAGTTGTGGGACAAGGTACTTGACCCACTAGTCATTTCGCGAAGACTGGGTTGCGCTTTGCTGCAGTAGCAACGTTGAGCTTCGTGACTTGCGATGGGGCGGCGACGGCTGGAACCCAGACCACGGGCGCCGAGCATCTGTTAAGACGCCACGCTCTTAAGACTATCCATAGAGGGAGTAATTTAGACTAGTAATATGCATATGTTAATAGTCTATATTAGTACCTCTATAGTGGGGAGTAACGTATGCGTGGTGTCATGCAACACTTCATTTATTAGGTTGTAAACTTATCTTTTCTCGGTATGTGTGATTTTAGTCGTAGTGTGAGTAACTAGCTATGCTACTCAATTTGTCTCTTTCCTCATTAATTAGTTGTCACATCATCATTTTTTTAGGTGCCATTTCTAGTACTCCCTATATTACTTTCACTATGGTAGTCGAAACGGCCCACATCCATTGTGCGGTGGTCCAGCACCTCCATTAGGAGAGCAAGCAAGATCCCAAGCTCCGTGAGTCCTCCAAGCTCATCCCCGCCCTCATGTCTGTGCACTGCTGGGGAGAGCCTATGTCGAGAAGGACGCGGTGATGGATACGAGCCTACAACAAAGAATGAGTGATGGGACAACGGTTGCTTCTACGGAGCGACGCTGCTTTGCGATGGGGAATGAACTGCATGGAGAGCCCCGCCAAAATCCTTTCTTGATAAGCATGTATGTACCGGGTAAAGATCCACCATTCATAACTCTTTAGGTTCGTGCAACCTTTTGCATGTATGTGGGTGTTATGCCATAAAAGAAATACACGAGAATAATCATGCTGGATGTCATTTTGTTTTTGTTTCAATGTGTGAGGATAGAGAAAGAGAGGGTGCAGAGAAGGTCTTTTTTTCTATGGGGTCCAGAGAAGGATCTTGCATGCGGATGCGGAGCATTTGAGCTCGAACTCAAATGAGCTCGGATGAACAGTAAAACCAAAAATAAATAAATAAACCTAAAATCCTGACATTTTTTCTAATAAACTTTGACAAATGTTCGAAGTGCTTGCATATTGTCACCATAAGATCACATTTGTGGAAGGCTTGACAAACAAAACAAAATCAATGCTCCGAAAATGCTACTTTCAAAAGCATTTTGGAGCATTGATTTTTTTTTTTGCCATGCTTTCACGAATGTGATCTCATGATGAAAATTTGTCAAAGTTTACCACAAAAAGTAATGTAATCTTTTCTGAATTATTTATTATTTTTTCAGTTTACTGTTCATCCGAGCTCGAGCTTGGAAAGGTACTTTGGGTTGCATGCAAGCTTTCAATTTTTCCTCTTCGTCTTATATCTAAGTAATATTTTTTTAGAAGTAAAAAATGTGTAGGTTTTCAAAAAATGTTCAGAATTTTTCAAAAATTGCATGTGTTTTAAATTATAATAATTTAATAAAATCAGAGTTAACTTTTTTGAGTAGACACTATTTGTTTTACATACTTTTTCTTCTAATATATATTACATACTTTGTAATATACGCACCAAAAATGTACGGAAATTTCGAAAAAAATCATACTTTCATATTTAATTTGTATTTTTTGCGGAATTCAAAAAATGATTGCATATTTAGAAAATGTTGGAATGCTGCAAAATAATTTTTGAATTTCAAATTTTATTGAAAAATTAAAATTGTATGTGTTTTTAAAAGTTCAAAAAAAATCACATTTGCAGAAAATGTTCCCACTTTGACAGGAAAAAATGGATTTTTTGTGATAAACATAAGGATTTTTCTAACATACGCTAATTTTTTAATATGTACTCAACTTTTTCCTAATATGCACTGCCTCCGTCCCATAATGTAGGACATTTTTTGGGACTACACTAGTGTAATAAAAGTCTTACATTATGGGATGAAGGGAGTAGTTAACTTTCTTAAATATACTATGAAAAAAATATAACTATGATTTTTTTAAATTGATATGTAACAATTTTATTTTAGAAATTATATTTTATTTTAATAGGATTTTTTAAATTCAAAATACTTGTTAAAATTTTGGATATTTTTTGAGTTCTGAGAATGTTTTTTAAATTCGATTATTTTGTAACTTTGAGTACTCTTTCAGATTTGCGAACATTCTTTTGAATTGACAAAATTTTAAATCAAAGAATTTTTTTAAATTATGTAGTAAAATTTTGGATTCATGAATATTCCTTGAAACTCTAACATTTTAGAATTTAGAAGATTTCCCAAATTTATCAATAGATTTTCGTGTGTGGTATTGTTTTATGAAATTTGTGGAAAAATTTAAGTTTATTGACATATTTTGAAAACTAAAACATTTGAGAAACAAATTTTTAAAATGGAAAAAGAAGTAAGAAACAAAGAAGACAAAGAGGAAACGAAAATAACTCGCGACGTAATTGGGTTGGGCAATTAGTGATTGTTTTGTGAGTAAGTTACGGGTAAACCCACCTTCTCACACACTAACAAGTGGCACACTGCATGTGCACCATTTTCTCGCAACCTAGGTTGTTTCCCCTTTTTTTCACTAGTAAGTGTGCACGGACAAATATATGTGAAAATTACCATGCATAAAAAGATAGTTTGATTGCGCTAAAAATATTACAATTCAAAAATATTTTCAGGTAGCATCATATGCATAGAGCCATATTACCTTAGTATTTTTTTAATATGGATAATCAAGTCTTCTGAGAATTTCAGAATGTGAGACATAGTAGAATGTCAGAATGTGAGACATAGTAGAATGTCAGAATGTGAGACATCTAGAAAAATGGAAGTCAGTTTGATTGATTGTTCGCTAAGATAATGTTTTGTGGAAGATTGTTAATTAAATTAGAAAAATTAGAAATAATACCAGTGAGCGAGCCACTGTCTAGATAAAAAAATCTATCTGCACTAATAATGTGAACAAAAGATTTTTTTTAGCTAGTTGATTGAAATCATCTCTACACGTACAACTAAATAATTGTACATTCAATGACCAAATGATGAAAAGCACATAACAGTGTCTCATGCTACATTACCTTTGAACCGTAGACGCTCTGAGCAGATCGTAAATGAGAAGGTTTCTTCATGCTTGATGGTAGTGATGAACTCACACTACATTTTTTGCGGTTTTTTAGACATAGGTTGCTGGCTACGGTCAATCCTCGGAGCGACGGACTCGCGGTATAATGTTGGAGTGTGGATTGGCGCTACAGTTTTGGACCATCCAATCTATCCTACACGTCCTCACGGTACAAGGCTAGAACACTGTACTAGCTAACCTTTGAGCTATCATGGGTATCATCCATCCATAATGATCAACGGATCATGAACATAACGTGTATGCATGCAAAGAAAAAGATGAAAATGGTATGGGTGGATTATGTGGCTATGCCTGCGGGATGGGTAAATTGACGTGTTTGCTACCCCATATTCTTGTACTTTTCTTCTTATGCCTTAAAACTCCTCACGAATGGAATCCTTAGGGAAATAGACAAAAGCAGTGCGCGAATGCGATAAAGTTTTGATCAAACCTACATCTATGACACAAAACTCAGAATAAATGTAGTAAAAAATTGGACTCATCACTGCAACCTAATACCGCTCGACGCTTGGTCGCTCGATGGCTGGCTAGTTCAATCATTTTTTTCTTTATAAAGTCTCTATCGTTCAAGTGCACAAGCCAATAAAAAGATCCGCAACAATATGTTCATGAAAAACCCAACTTCTAGTTTTCTAATAAAAAATCCATACATTACAAAAATGATTGCATGAATTTGAGAGAAATATTCATGCACACAAACAAAACAAATAGAGAATTTGAAAAAATATATTTGTGAACAAAAAAATATTCGCGACTTGAATTTTTTTCATGAATTTGAAAACTATTCACAGATTTAGAAGAATATTTGTGAATTCAAAATATTTCCTGAATTCAAAAAAGTTTCCAAATTCATAAAATTTTAATATTTTTAAAATTAAAAATTGAAATAGTTCAGGAAATTGAAAATATTCACTAATTTTTTCAAATGATTAATTTCAATAAGTTTTTAAAAATCAAAAATATGAAAAATGTTCATTAGTTTTAAGAATTTCACAGATTTTTAAAAAAGTTCTTGAATATGGCAATTATTTGAATTTGAAAAATGTTCATAGATTTTAAAAATAACATATTTGAAAAAGGTCATAGATTTTGAAAAAATTCACAGATTATTCATGAATTTGAAACTATGTTCGAAAGGAAAAATGGGAACAAAAAAAGAAAATGGGAAATAGAAAGGAAAAAGGAAAAAAGAAAATGAAAAGGAACAAACTTGGTAAAAAACCGTAAGAAATAAGGGTCCACCTCGTTAGGTTTTGATTAATTTTTGTACATAAGGTACTGTTAGGTTTGTTCCTTAAGGTAAACCCTCGTGCATACGGAACAAACCTGTTAGGTGCGACTGACTAGCAAATGGTCAGTCTCGTGCATAAGGGTCCACCTCGTTCATCCTAAAGTATTGGTTGAATATGGTTTTGAAAAAGGATGGTCGGTTCATGACATCCTCTAGGTTATCAGTACCTTTGAATGTAACAATATGCATGTTGGGCAAATGCAGTTGTAGTTGCAACACTGCAGGAGAGACACCAAACATTGGGAAAGCACATACCCTATAGATAGACTCTGGTGGTGTTACAAACCTTGTGTCTCTGTATTGCCAAATCTCATTTATCACACGACCCTCATTTCTCGCTGAGTCAACCGAGAAGGAAGCATGATCATGTCCCTTGTATATTTACTTCAACAAATATTTCACTGCTTAAACACAATGATTGAATCATGTAAATATAACGAATGTGGGTACTATTATGCGAGGGAAGACAAAACCTTCAATTTCAGCATCCGTCCCCATTGGCTCAAAAATTCCAGTTGCATCAGAGTCCTCATCAATGTTGTAGCCTCCTAGAAGATGTAGCAAAACCAACTCAAGAGAGTAGACAAAGTTGTAAAATGTATAATAGCATTCACCTTGTGAAGATCAAGCGGCTTTTGCATTTAAGATACCCATCAAACAATACTACTATGCAATCTGAGAGTTAAATAGCTTTTTTTTTGAGCATCAGTACAGACACAAGCGCTCATATACACGCGCATACACTCATCCCTATGAACGCACACACGCACACCCTACCCCTATGAGCACCTCCGAGAGACTGAGCCGGCATATCATCTTGAGATTTACGAAGTCACCGTAGGCGCCTCGTCATCGACGGGAACGTCTCCTCCCACTGAAAGCGCATCGCCGGAAATCCTGAAATAAATTCAGGAATAATGCGAGCACCAGGATTTGAACCCTGGTGGGTTGGGGATACCACTGTCCACCTAACCAACTCAACCACAGGTTGATTCGCGAGAGTTAAATAGCTATATGGTCGTTTTCTATGGCAGGTGTGCATGGTGACGGGTATACGGATCCAGATGTCGCACCAGCATGGTCGTACCGATTGAAGGACGCACAAGTCGTCTGCTTTCTTTTCTTGTACTCGTGAACTCGATATAATAAGGCATCTTTGTGGTCCGTGCACATTGCCGAGTATTTGGTTCTTTTACTTCTTGTAGTGGGCAGCTGAAACTATATAACGCAAGGTAGAAGTCTCCATGTCAAGTCCAATGGACATTGTGGTGTAATATAAAAGAATGAATAATAAATGGTAAGTTTACCTTGGGGTTCAACGGAGCGGCCCAAGAAAAACTTGTGGGCACAAAGTCATATTGTCCGTGGATCAGGTTCATTGTTTAAGTCAGCTCCTTCTGCTTTTCTATGCGGAGCTCCTGCGTCGGGTGAGCGTTCGCCCGCGGCGCCGCCAGAGCCGCTCCAGCCGTCCTCCCCCAGCGGCCGCCGAGGCCAGATCCGGTGCCCCTGCTCTACTGCGTGCCTGATGTGAGGAGATGGGCGTCTCCCGTTCGCGCTCGCGGGTGGGCGCGCGGCGCCGCCGCCCGCTTCTTCCTCGGCAGTCCTCCGGTGCTGTGGCCTCATCCGGTTGCTGCTGCTTTGCCTCGACCTCCGTTCGCTCTGCACGTGACGGCCAGGCTCCGACGCCTCCTCCCGCGCGTGTCTCTTCTCCCGCGGCCGATTCGCGGCGAACTTCGGGCGGGCCTCGCTCTCCTGCTGCTCCGACGATGGGAGCCGTCCCGGCCTCTCCTGCTGCCGGCGTCGCCCCAGCCCGTCTGCCGCCGCCATCTGCGCGAGGCCTAGCCGCGGCCTCCCTCGCCTCCCGCAAGGCTGACCCGACCGTGTAGGGGCGACTGGTCTCGCGCGAGGTTCCGTCCATGCCCGAGTCGCCGGCAAGCTCCAAGCTGGTCCTCGCGACGCCAACACCTACCGCATCGCCCGTCATTGCTGCTGGAGATGGTGGTCATGTCACTGGGCCCTCTTCCGACCTGAGGGCTGGAAAGCTACTGGCTGCCTCGGGTGCTTCTGATGCTTTGGCTGCGGGTATGGTGCAGTCTTTGTGGAGCTCCCTCAACGACGACGACGATGACGAAGATGATGAGGATGGTGTTGAGCTGGCCCCGCAATCGCCGTTGGCTACCAAGTGCTCCAGCGGGGTGAGCGCTGAGCATGAGGCAGCTACCTGCGTGGATTGGCAGGAGGTGCGGCCGCGGCATGGTTCGCATCATCTGGCGTCTCGAGCTCCGGCTTCGTCCCCTCGGCCCATCCCTGCGTGGCTCCATGGTCGATGCTGCAGGTGTCTTGTTACTGGACACCGTGCAACGAAGTGCAGGGATCCCTTTCGGTGCTCTCACTGCCTGGGGAACGGCCATCGGGCCCGTGAGTGTCGGAACGCTTGGCGTCCCCTCAGCTTGCTCGATAACCCTACTGCTTCATCATTGTCCCGCCTCGATACCATTCATCATCTTCATCCACCTTCATGTCAAGCCCAATCTAATGCCACGCTTCCCTCCAAGGCGATCCAACGTGACTCTTGGGCATCGGTTGTTTCTTCTTCTGCTGGTTCTGCAGCCTCAGCTGAGGTGGCGCTTCAGTCTGTCTTGACTGCGCAAGCCGAGC
Organism: Triticum timopheevii; assembly: GCA_963921465.1. Taxonomy (NCBI): domain Eukaryota; kingdom Viridiplantae; phylum Streptophyta; class Magnoliopsida; order Poales; family Poaceae; genus Triticum; species Triticum timopheevii. Next base: position 46,552,320 of record OY997272.1, on the reverse strand, counting down.
TGCTACGCTCTGAGCTGCAAGGCATGGCTTCCTTGCAGATGGTGAAGGCGATTCAGCCTCTGAGTGATGTGGTTGATTCAATGCACGGATGGTTGTTGCGGGCTGGGAGCCTTCTGGAGCGTGCAGAGGCTGCTCTGGGCAGGCTATCTCCTGTGACGGCCGAGGCGCCACTCCCTCCTATGTCGCCTCCTTTGCCAAAGCTTGTCGTTGACTTCGAGGGCGACAAAGATGTGGATCTCTATGGCTGCTTCTCCCATCATGCTTCGGGCTTCTCGCCCCGTGTTGGGTCCAGTTCGACGCCCCAAGTGTTGCCGGACTTCGAGGGTGTGGCCTCCGTCGAGGTAGTGTCTCCGGTGTTGCAGATCATGCCCGAGCTGCAGATGTTGAGTGGGGAACTTGTTTCACCATTGTCGATGGAGCAACTCAAGTTGGACTCTCCCCAGGCTTCAGAGGTGGACTTGGTGTCCTCACCACCCCCCATGGAGCCTTGTCAGGCGTCAAACAGCCTACCTCTTGACGTCATGGAGAGCGGAGTTTTAGATGCTGTCGTTGTTCCCTCGTCTGTGACCATCGGGCAGGTGATGCCTGTGAGTGGCATGACCACGGAGCCACTTGTGTTGGCACCTACCCCAAATTCAAATGCTCTCTTCGCGAAGGAACTTTGTGACTTGCTGGCCAGTGTTGAAGTTGCTAGACCTGGTTTAGGTAGGTCGATTGCTTGCCTCCTAACAGGGACGCCAATAAGGGACAAACAAAAGAAGGTGGACAATCGCAAGAGTGGCGCCAAAGGCAAGACGTCTTTGGCTGCCTGACTGGGTTGTCGTTTCTGGTTGGGAGGTGCCTCTGTGTTTGTGGATGTTGTGTATTCGGCGAGTGTGACAGACCGCCTGTGCGGTTGTGGGGTTTCATGCCGTGTGAGTGTGCGGTTGTGGGGTTTCATATCGTGTGAGTAGTTCGTTTGTGCCCAGTTTGTATTGGTTTTCGCCCGGTTTCCCGTTAATTAACTGGGCAATTCTCTTCTTCTTAATTAATCGATGAGGCAAAACTTTTGCCTCCGTTTCGAAAAAAAAAATTGTCCGTGCCCCCTTCCATTTGGTAGCACGTTACTATTGTGTTCAGTAGACCTCGCTAGCCATATGTAAGTCAGATTCCTGTGCAGCCAATCATCAGAACCTCTTCCTCTATATTTGGCCCTCCAACCCGTGTGTGTACCACCCGGGTGATACTAAATTGTGCTGATCCATTTCCTGTGACACCTACAGTAGATATAGAAACATGTGGGATGATAAGCCCTTCACAATGATAACTAGAAAGGAAGTTCGCCGGCTATCCGGTTTCAGTCCACAATTTCTATGTGCCCTTGCAAGTAATGAAAAACAAATGGTGGTGCTATCACCAGGTGACGCTTCCCCAGCAGATGGTTGACGCTCTTCGACATTCGCACCGGCGGTTGCAGCTTTCGTTTTGAGCCGTTCCACCGGAAGAGAAGTACTCTCGGAGATTGCTACCATAGAGGCTGCACCTGTTTAGAAGAAGAGCAGACAAACTCATAAACCAGGATGAAGATGTCCCATAAATATAGTAGTATTTGAAGGTGGTATTACCAGGTGAACATAGCGGATTAGAACTTTGAGGTACTTAAACACCAACATTGTGAGCTACAGCTTTTTCTGTAGCCGAGCCATCTGTAGCTTATGCAAGTGTTCTGCTCTTTGTTCGTCTATTAGTCGGCATACCAACTCTGGCCACTTCGTATTCGGCCAACATTAACTTCTTCGGGATGTCAAACAGTAGTCGTGGAGTCCCCAGTACATCTTGTATCTGACACATAGCAGGAGATGAACTTCCAAGCAGTGAGTAAATTGTCATTCAATATATATGATACGCAGTCTCTGAACATACCATTTGTGTGGGTGTTGGCTATGTTGCTCAAATTTGTACATAGCTTGGATCCTAAAGAAGCATGTGCCCCTGCTGTGAGTTGCCCATTAACAATATTGGGAGCGCGAGCCTTCTTTTGTTGGCAGGCCATACAACGTTTTCGAAGAATGCTGCTTTGTTCTCATCAGAGATTGGGGCATACTATGACTGAGTACTATTCTTTTTTGCTTCTTGACTATTAGTAGTGACATTTGCATTCTCAATTGTAGATGAGTTCGTTATGTCTTTAAACGGGGAACGATTCATAGACGTTTCTGGAACTTTATCTGGTTTACTCTTCCTCGTCTGGTAGGAAAAAACACAAATGTTAAAGAACTTGCAACAGATGAAAAAATAGAAAGAGTTGAAGAAGCATATGCAATGATCAGACATTGAACAACATGTACAACGCGACTACAGATTTCATAATAAGAAGCATTGATAAACCGAAGGAGCGTCAACATTGATAGATAGATCAAATTTACAAAACATGGGCACCAAAAAATTGAATCTTTTATTGAACATGGGAACAATTAAGCAAAAAGTTGTCATTGCGACCATAACGAATTTGAATTTCATTCAATGCAAAAATTCAGAAATTTGTTATTCATGAAACATTAGAGAGGAGAGGGGAAGGGAAGGGATCCATACCACAAAAACCAAAGAGAGCCTCGTTCAGCTGGTCGGGTAGGCACAGGCGGTGGCAAGGTCCGTCTGCGCATACAGACGCAGTCGTAAACTTTGCCGGCAAAACAGGTGGCGGGGCGGCACGGTTTCGAGGCAGAGGTCGTCTGGCGTGTGGAAGGGGAGAGGTGGAGCGGTGGTGGCGGGCAAACTGCCCCGACGACGTGGTATGAAGGGTTTTCTTTTTTTGACAGGAGAGGTTTTGGTGCATCTACAATGCAGAACAAAAAATAAAGATCGTAATCTCTATACTACTTAAAGAGAAATTAAAGTTCCCATTTTACCTTTCTTCCAACCACCCCTTCATCCAACCTTCCTTGTATGATAATAGATCAACTTAATTTACTTACCTTCTGAATCAGTTCCATTTTAATTTACTTACCAAACTTCGGATCAAATTATAAGGTAATTCATAGGCAGAATTTGATGATCATTTATTTACATAATCACATTATTATAGACAGATAAATCATAAGCCGACATACTAAAAGATTTATATCCGATTGCAAGCATTGTTCTAGTAAAATTAAAAATCATGTAAGCCTAGCCTACAAAGGAAGACGCTAATTTCATGGGCTAAGTAACACAGCCCGTGCGCTTCGAGCATGCACAAAAGCTGCCAAGCGGTCAACGCTATGTATTGCGTCCATGCCTCGTATAACACCGGGATTGATTTAATTAACCGTCAAATGACCTGGATTCTCATCCTGGCACCCATCATAAGCGTTCGCGTTGGACATGCGCTTAGGCCTTATCCAATGCTAGGTGTTTAAGGAGGTGCTTAGAAAAATTAACCGAGTTTTTTTTAAAGCACCAATGTCTATTTCTACAGTCGAGACGTTTGATTAAGCGTCTACCCTCTGCAAATAAGCACCGGTTCTTAAAAAACACTGATTTATTTCTCTAAGCATCTCCCCTAAGCGTTTTGCATTGTACAAGGACGGGAGGGGAGATCGGTTTCATTTTTTCCCCTCCTGTTGAAAGAGGTAGGAGCGGATTAACGTAATGGCATGGTAGGTAATTAAAGAATAAAACATGTTTAGTATGTTGTACAGATGCAGACCATCAGATTGCAAAATCGAATGGATGAGATGAATTGGTTCCTGCTCTTTCGTGCTTTCATAGAGGTAGTAGATAGCTAATAGATTAATACATAGATAGATATATTTGTTTTTTAAAATGTTTTATCTCTAAAACCATGCATCCAATTTCTAAACTGTTTTGGCCGTTGAATTTCTCACATTGAAATATACGAAACTAGATACCATGTTAATGGATTTCGATGAATTGTTTTCAGAAAAAAAAAGAAACAGAAAAGCCGCAAAGATAACGAAATTTGTTAAAATCGAAAGTAGAACTAACAACGAAACCAAATAACAAAAAAAAACGGAAGGAAAAAAACCACTGCTTTCACCGGAAGCAAAATTGTAAGCACATGGTTTTTCCCTTTCTCGCCGAAGCAATTTTGTACTCTCATGAAAGCACATATTTTTCTCCCTTTTCGAGAAGCACGGTGGTGCTTCTCGCGGAAGCAAATATGTGTTTCTCATGGAAGCATAGTTCTTTTTTTTTTCCTTTCTGCAGTTGTTCTTCTAATGGAAGCAAATCTGTGCTTCTCGTGAAAGCATATATTTCTTTCAATGTGCTTCTCGTGGAAGCAAATCTATGCTTCTCGCGGAAGCAAATCTGTGCTTCTCGTGACAGCATAGGGTTTTTTTTGAAGAAGCACAATGCTTTGAAAAAAAAAACTCTAAACCCTAAGAAAAATCAGGCGTAAACCAAAGAGCCAAAATAAACTTAAAAAATCCATCTAAAACACATACAAACAAATAAAAAACAACTTCCAGAGGAAGCGTCTTGCACGCGACAAGTGGCGGCGGTTGGATGCACCAGTTGGCGAGCTCCTAGAGCACAAAAGTGATGCAAGAGCCCGGCAAGGTAAAACTGCTAGGTAGTTGCTCCCCACTGTTTGACGCCATTATGTATTCAACATGAGGGGATGTTGAGGAGCTCCTGTTTGACGCAGCGAGCGCCAAACAGTCAAGCAAACGCATAGGCGAGCTTCCTATTGGCCTAGCTCATTTAACCATTGACTTAGTTTAGGGAGACAGTACACTGTAGCTACCCTAAACTGCAGCGAGCGGTTCCTTTTAGCGACCTTATCACTGTAGGAACCGGTTTTTAGTTGGTTCTTTTCTTATTTTGAATTATTTTTTAATGAATATTTTTTCTAGAAAAAACGATTTTTTTAACGTGAAGAAATATTGAGGTTTCCAAACATTTTATGAAAAGTACTACCGTGAACGTTTTTTGTAAATCCCCAAACAAATGCTGAAAATCAGAATATAGTTTGTATTTCTAGAAAGATTTAGAAAATGAGAACATTTTCAGAAATTCTGGCCAGGTTTTTCAATAAACGTGAACATTTTTTGAAATTCTCCCAAAACAATTTTAAATAACATTTGAATATGAGAACATTTCTTGAAATTACAAAAAATATTTGAAAACATGATCGTTTTTAATACCTGGAATTTTTTTTAGAATTCCTAATTTTTTTCAAAAAGAAAACTTTTTGGAAAAGAAAAATTGAAATAAAAAAGAACCAAGAAATAGTTAAAAGAAACGGACCTGATTCAGTCATCAATCTTTTTAGAAGGTTCCCAAAACCAGGATATGTAGAACACTAAACAGGCTGGCCCAATTAAGTCGCTCTTACGTCAGTTTTGGGCGGCAGGGCAACACTTTGGCGCACGTATCGGCAGATAGGATTTGCTGAGGTGTGGACTCGAGGCTAACCGTGGTTGGTGTCACTGACGGATCGATAACACCCTGCCATCATTACACCAACTACGGTGACCGACCAGGCCGGAAGAGCGCTTGCGGCGGCGACAACGGCCGGCGACTACCGGAAGCCACCGCCGCCGGCCCATAAAAAGGAAGAGTCAGCCGAACTGGCTGCCAAATGTTGGAGTACTGAATAAAATGATGTCACATCTGAATTTCCATCCACCTCGCATGCTCACCCCTTTATCTTTGGATAGGAGTAGCAATAGATGTTGCCGAGATAGCGGTTTTAGAAATATCAATGTATTATTTTGTAATGTTTTTGTAAAAAATTAATAAAATAGTTGCGTGCATCTCCCAAATGTAGAGGCCCGAGGGTCATCCTCCTTTTAAAAAAAAATCGCCTCCTCACCCACTACCACCAGTTAACGACAATGGGTGACTAGTGTCACCCATTGTCTGTAAAGATGCGTTAAGCGTATGCCTTAGCAGGGACGCATTGCGTGTTACTTATAGGCACAAGAGATTACAGTGTTTAGGTAGTTAGGTTGTTGTAGGATTGATCTTCAAGTCATAATCTATACAAGGGATAGAGATCAACCTAAACATATCCCAACTACCTGAATACAACACGCACACGCCCACACATGTATACGGTTTATATGTACACCGTATACATCCTATAATACATACTTTAACATGTCCCCTCAATCACAACTTTATCAAGTTGAGATTGTTCTTGAATTCTTCCAATTTGCGCCATGACAAGGCTTTAGTGAAGCCATCTGCAACTTGATCATTAGTAGGAATAAAACGAATGTCCAATAGCTTCTTGGCTACTCTTTCACGAACAAAATGATAGTCCACTTCAATGTGCTTTGTTCTTGCATGGAACACTGAATTTGCTGACAGATAAGTAGCACCAATATTGTCACATCATAATCGTGCAACAGAAGAATGATTTATACCTAGTTCAGCAAGCAGGGTTTGAACCCATATCAACTCAGACGTGGCATTTGCTAGAGCTTTGTATTCATCCTCAGTACTGGATCTAGACACAGTTGCTTGTTTTCATGCACTCCAAGATATGAGGTTTGGTCCAAAGAAAACAACAAAACCACCAGTTGACCTTCTATCATCAGGACAACCTGCCAAATCTGCATCTGAAAAGGCACTTACCACATTTGAGTTTGACCTTGTGAATTTTAATCCTGTACTCATAGTACCTCTGAGCTATCTCAAAATCCTCTTCACTGCAGTCCAATGCTGAAGAGTAGGAGCATGCAAGAATTGACACACCTTGTTGACAGGAAAACATATGTCAGGCCTTGTATGTGTCAAGTACTGTAAAGCACCTACCACACTTCTGTAGTTTGTGGCTGCCTCGGCTCCCAAGGGCTCCCCTTCTTCCTTGGAAAGTTTTTCAGTAGTTGAAAGTGGCATGTTTGAAGCTTTACAACTCATCATACCTGACCTTTTTAATATATCTGACACATATTTTTCTTGACTTAAGACTATCCCATCAGTTACCTTTTTCACTTCTATTCCCAAGAAGTAGTGCAAGTCGCCAAGATCTTTAAGTGTAAAGTCTCTCTTGAGATCTTCCAACAATGCACTGACTGCATCTTGTGATGAGCTGGCCACAATAATATCATCAACATATACCAACATAAAGATGATTATTTTTTCCTTGTTATAGAAGAAAAGTGACGTATCAGCCTTTGAAGGTCGAAAACCAAGCCTTTGAAGTTTATCACTTAACCTAGAATACCATGCTCTAGATGCTTGTTTCAGACCATATAATGCCTTGTCAAGTTTGCACGCATAATGATATTTGTCTTTTACCTCATACCCAGGTGGTTGTTTCATGTAGACTTCCTCCTCTAGAACAGTGGCGGAGCTGGGGGTCTTCCTGGGAATTCCCAGGAATACCAAAGATTTTCGCGCAAAAAAAATTACTAGATGTATTATATGATAAAGGCTTGGCCCACGAGGTCAAATGCCCCACGGCAGCTACGCACGGTGCCAGACCAGAGTCTGGTTAGGCGCGCGAGCATCCAATCTCCCTCCCTCGATTCCCAAATCGGTCGATCCCCTTTTCCAAACTGCAAAACCTAGCGCTCTCCTGCCTCTCCGTCGATCCACTTTGTAGGTCCGGCTCCGGCGGCCGGCCATCTCTTACTCCGGCGACCGGTCCCTCCCCTCCCCTCCATACTCCTGCCGGCCATCTCCCTCCCCTGCCCTCGTCGGCTCGTCCCTCGGTCTCCTGCGTCCGGCACTCTCCTCCGCGGCGGCGCGGCTCCGCCAGGCTGGCCAGGCCGCCTCCGGCCTCCCCAGCGCGGCGGCAGCCGGCAGCGCCCTCCGACCATCGTCCTCGGGGCTCCCCGGCTCCCCGGCGTGGCAGCAGCGCCGTCCAGCAGCAGCAGTAGTCCGCCATCCACTGTCCAGCAGCAGCAGCAGTCCACTGTCTAGCAGCAGCAGTCTGCCGTCCAGCAGCTGTCCATCCATTCTGCAACCATCCACAGACCAAAGTACGGCTTCTTTCCCTCTTTTTGTAAACAAATCTGAATATTATGCAGTGATTACTTGTAAATTAAAATTGAATGTGATTCATTGGCTGTTTATGATCACAAATGATTGCCACTGATTTCTATTTTGTTTATGCGATTATGATGTAGATGAAGAAAAAGGATGTTAGCATATTTGAAATGTGGGACAAATCTTTGAAGGCAAGAAAAATAACTTCTACATCCACACCAACTCCTATTTTCGTTGAGGCTGAGAGCAATCTGCAGCTAGCACTAGTGCAAACACATGATGAAGCTCCGCAAGCGGAGAGGGAGAGAGGCTCCCCGACCCCAATTGTAGAAGATGATGAAGCGGTTGATGAAGATGATGAATCAATGCCCCAATTTGAAGAAGATTTGGCAGCTCTGGAACGTGATCCCGGCAAGCGACTTCCCATATCTTCATATCATGCCAATGACCAGGATAGAGTTAGAAGGAGATACATTGACTTGGGTGCTTGTCAACCAAAGGATCATAAGTTTGAGATCAGAGATTTTAGTGGACATCTCCGTCGCTTTTGCCCTACTTGGTTTAAGGATCACAAGTGGCTTGAGTATAGCGTGCAAGAAGAGGCTGCCTTTTGGTTTGTTTGCTACTTGTTCAAGGATAAAACAAAAAGTCCCGGAGGAGATGCATTTGTTAACGGAGGGTTTAATAATTGGAACATGAAAGCAAGATTGAAGAGGCATATTGGTGCTGTTAGTAGTGCTCATGCTGAAGCTCAAGAAAAATATGATATGTTCACTACACCTACAACATCAATTAGGGAGTCCATTGCTTCAAACACCACACAATACAAGGTTCTATATAAGCTCCGTGTGACATGGACACTCAAGTGTTTGAGATTCCTATTGCACCAAGGTTTGGCATTTAGAGGGCATGATGAAAGTGATGACTCACTAAATAAAGGAAATTTCCTTGAGCTTTTAAATTGGCTAGCAGGAAACTTTGAAGAGGTTGATAGGGTGGTTCTAAAGAATGCTCCACAAAACTGTAAGATGACTTGCCATGATATACAACAAGAGTTGATCAAATGTTGTGCCCAGCTGACTACTAAACTGCTCATTGAAGATCTTGATGGTGGACATTTTGCAATTCTTGCAGATGAGTCTAGTGATATGTACCAGAATGAACAACTAGTTGTTTGCTTGCGTTATGTGGATAAGAAAGGAAGGACAGTTGTGAGATTTCTTGGACTTGCCCATGTTGAAGACACTTCCTCTTTGACACTTAAAGCTGCAATTGAGGACATGCTTATGACATACAATTTGAGCTTTGCAATGGTCCGTGGGCAAGGATATGACGGGGCTAGTAACATGAAAGGTAATGCTAATGGCCTGAAGAAACTAATTATGGATGAGTCTCCTTATGCCTATTATGTCCATTGCTTTGCTCATCAACTACAATTAACTCTTGTTGCTGTTGCAAAGGAGAGTGGTGATTGTAATTGGTTCTTTCAAAAGTTGGCATGTTTGCTAAGTGTTCTAGGCTACTCTTGTAAAAAGATGAGAATGCTTCGAATAGCTCAAGCTGAGGAACTAATTGCTGCATTAGAGTTGGAAGAAGTAGAAACTGGGACGGGTTTGAATCAAGAAATGGGTATTGGAAGGCCATGTGACACTCGTTGGGGCTCTCACTACAAGACTGTCAACCATGTTATCTCTATGTATCCTGCAATAAGGCGTGTTCTCATCAAGATTGCAAAAGAGTATAACGGCACAGAGGCAGTAGCAGCAATGACTATGTTGACATCATTTCAGATATTTGAATTTGTTTTCATGGCACACTTGATGCAAGAAATATTTGAATACACCGATGACTTGAGTAGAGCTTTGCAAAAGAAAGATCAAGATATTGTTAATGCTATGGAGATTGTTGATCTCACAAAGCTACACTTGCAATGTTTGCGAGAAGATGAAGGGTGGAATGATTTTCTTCAGAATGTCACTTCTTTTTGTGTAAAGCACAAGATCAAAGTTGTTGACATGGAGGCTCCTTACTATCCTGCTGGGAGAACAAAAAGAGGGTTCTTTAAGGGTGAAATGTTTGTGGGTGTCATTGATAGGCAACTTCAAGAGCTTGATGCAAGATTTGATGAGGTAAACACTGAACTACTTACTTGCATGGCAGCATTCAGTCCACGTGATTCCTTTGTTGCTTATGATAAAGAGAAGTTGGTTAGGCTTGCTAGAAAGTTTTATGCTAAGGATTTCACAAATGATGAATTGTCAAGACTTCCATGGCAATTAAGCATGTACATTTCTCATGTGCGTATGGATAAAAGGTTTAGCAATTTGAAGAATCTATGTGAGCTTTCAGTTTTGATGGTTGAGACAAGAAAGAATGAACAATATTATATTGTTTACAAACTTCTTAAGTTGGTGCTCATTCTTCTGGTAGCCACTACCAGCGTTGAGAGGGTATTTTCCTCAATGAAATACGTGAAGAATGCACTAAGAAACAAAATGGGTGATGAATATCTGAACAATTCCTTGGTTACGTTCGTTGAGAGGGAATTCTTCAAGCAAGTGAAAGATGAGGATGTCATCAATCTCTTTCAAAAAGGGGATCGTAAAGTTATATTGTAATTTCCTTTGCTATTTGTAATCTTTCTTAATTGTTAGAGATATTGCCACAATGATATTTTGCTATTATTATCGATGTATGGCCATCGAGTCATTGATGTTGCTATCTTACTATACATTTACGGTTTTATTATATTGCTTTGGCCAAAAAAAAATTTACATGAATACCCAGGAGCAAGTTCCTGGCTCCGCTACTGCAACGAGGCCGTCTTCGGAGACGAGTTCGTGGCTGACGAGATCCTCGCCCGTCTGCCGGCCCGCTGCGCCGTGCGCTGCATCGGCCTCTCCAAGCGCTTCTGGCAACTCCTCAGAAGCCCGCACTTCTGGCTGCGCCACCTCCGTCTTGGCGCGCCAGGCCTGGAACTTGCTCGTGCCGCTTGCCTCTACGACAAATGTGATTACTGCAAGACCACCTACTTCAATGCCGTCGGCCCCGCGTTCGCCTTCGACCACACCGTTAACGTCGAGCACGGCAGCTGGTACGCCAACACCTGCAACGGGCTGGTCCTCCTGGCCGCCCGGTCATCCCTCGACGGCGTCGTTTTCAACCCGGCCACCAAGGAGGAGGTGCGCCTGTCCGTGCCCTCGTTGCCGCCGCCGGCGGCTCCCGAGGACGACGACGGCTATGTGCTACGCCGCTTCTTGGGGTTTGGGTACGCGCCGTCGAGCAAGGTCTACAAGGCTCTCATCTCGGAGTTCGTAGCTGACGGCGATAGCACGACCACAACGTTGATGGTGGCATCATTGGACAGTGTCGGCTGCCAGCAAGTGCCGAGGACGGTGTTCTCATGCGACAAGGAGATTCTCAGTGAGCACAGCCTACACACGGCGGACAACAAAGTGTACTTTCTTATATACACATCGTACTTCACCGGCGAGGAGGGATGTGAAGAGTATGAGACCGATGCGACATCCGTGCTTGTTTTCGATGCCGACGACGAGGTCGTCACAAGCGTAGCTGTCCCGGAAGGGCAACCAATTCAACCCTGCAACATGTTACAGATAGGTGGGCGTCCGTGCATCTACATGTGCGCCGGCCAAGACATGGTGCTCTGGTTACTCACTCCGGATCACCGATGGGAGAAGGTATACACTCTGGTCAAGCAAAGCTCTCGGTCACACGATTATTTGTTGGGGGCCTGGGACTGTGGAGGTGGCCTTCTGTTTGCTAACTTCATAATTACCGGTGCCTAATTGTACAACCTCCACGAGGACATTGATGAGGAAAAGGAAGAAGGCGATTGCGGCGGCCACCGCAGGCTGGAGGCTGTCTCAGTGAAGAACGACGACGACATGCCAGAGCATTTAAAACATATCGGGGGTGTTCCGACAAATCTATATGATTACCAGCCGACGCTCATATCACCAGCGAGTATCTTCGGCGATGTTGCCTTCTCAGACCGTTTTGAGGTCAGTGTCTCACCCAAGCATGAGTTGGATTGGATTTTCCTGGAATGGACGCGGAAGTTATTCGTAGAGCCGGCGATGCAAATGCTCTCTAAATCAGGCAGAGTGACCAATGTAGGGACGGACCCAGAACAAAAATGTCCCGGTGTCCATATGTACACTATACATAGATGGATAAGAAGCAATAATATACATAAAAGTAATAGACTCAACAATTTTAAAATATTCAACTGTAGGAATTCTTATCAAAATAAACCATTTCACTTGAAAAACTAGTTGATTATGTAAAGTTGAATAATATATAGAGTTTAATAACTCGAAACGATAAAACAAATATGATTAGCGACGTCTGCATAAGTCAATAGAAACATGTTACATCATTTGTGTTTACAGATGCATGAATAGAAACAAGAAATAAATCATATTGATAAAAGCATACAGTTACGAGGTTAAACTTACTACATTTTATCTTAAATTGTCATTGGGCGCAGTCGACAAATTCCAAATTGATGTAAATTAGTAGGGAAAATTATGAAACCGTAGTAATCCAATTCCCAATTATAATATATTTAATCTTGAAACCCTAACCATACAATTTATAGACATAAAAAAATTAGACAAAACTAAAGATAAGTACACGTACTTGAGCGAGATCGACGACCGTACCTATTTCCTTCTATTATTTCTTGTCTGCAAAGGGTGAGGGCCACAACAGGCTGCCGGCGGCAGGATCTGGCTTCCGGAGCACTAGAACCGGCGGCGGATGCCATCACACCGTATCGCTATGGAGGGGAAAAGGAACAGCCGAACATATGCATGTAGGTACCGTACATGATCGATCCAATCGAATCGACTGCTTTTTTATTTAGCGTCTTGGTGGTGGGCCGTGGCGAGTCCTGTAGTTTTGGGGGAAGCTATTCCAATCGGCTGATGGGCCCTGCCTGCCGCCCGGTATCCAGCTCAAAATTCTACCGGTGTCCCAGTACAATATCTCACCACTATACAAAGGTAAGCACAGATTGCAACCGGTGTCCTGTGACACCGGGTAGCATAACGTGCGTCCGCCCCTGCCAATGTTGTTACCCCCGTTGGCAAAAGACAGGCGGGTGCGCAGAAGAAGGGAGATAGTGTTAAATTGTGATCCAAATTATACTGTGTTGGACTTTTTTTTTGCGGAGTCATATTGTGTTGGACTAGACGTAGTACAACCGGTGTGGGCCTTTGCGTTGACGTCGACGCGTACGAGTACAACTTGTTTACTTGTCCTCCAAGGACTTTCATGTATTGCCCTCATATATACCCCATGTAGTCGCACCTCAGACGGCCTGTCGTCTCGTGCTTGTAATACTCCTTCATCATAGTGATCGCGCCTTCGTGCGTCCGTGGTTTTCTCCCGCAAGGGTTTCCACGTAAAAGTCCGTGTCTCTCTGTCTCGTTTATTTCTCATTATTATCTAACAAGTGGTATACAGAGCCGAGGTTTCAGATACGAGATTTGAAGTCGAGAGGAGAGTTAGGGTTTGCATCTGTGCGCCGCCTTCGCACGCGTCTCTTGGCGATCCGCTGATCCGAGTGCAAATCGATTTCCATTGCGCCGCCTGAAGCTGAGACCGACAGGAGCAGTCATCCGTGTCCAGATAAAGTTGAGACCGATCGGTACTGGCTTCAAGTCCCGAGGAGTGATCCTTCCAGTCGCTAAGACTAGCCACAATGGAGAGTAACATACACCAGTAACATACACATTTTCCTAGACTATGTTACTACCTCAATAGTGGGTAGTAACACAAGTGTGGTAACATGCAAAGCTTCATTTATTAGGTTATAGACTCATATTGCATTGGGACATGTGATGTTATAGTAACTAGCTAAGTTACTAGTACTACATCTCTCCTCATTAACTCATTGCCACATAAGCAAATTTGCTGAGTTGGACTCGATGTTACTACCGAAGTTACTCCCATTGTGGCTAGTCTAAGCGAGTTGCCGCCGCTGCTGCTCTACGTACAAGTTTCAAGCCACAAGAATCAATCAATCAATTGAATTCGTAGATCCAGTGAATTGCATGAATTAATTTGGACTGGAACAAAACCTGTGTCAAGTTTTTTTTAGATGAACAGGGAGGCCTCCCCTCCCGGTTCCATTACTCGAATGAAACCAAAACTCGATCTTCAGTTTTACAGCAGCTCACTTAGAGGAGCAGTTCCGCCTAAAAAGACACTACGGTACTGAAAGAGAAAACCAGGAGTACAGAAAGATCCAACGGCACGCAGGCCCGAACTAAGGTGATCAGACTAGAGTCTCCAGGGTTGCGTTCGCTTCCATCTCCGCAGCTTTCCTGAGCTTGAACGGTGGTGCCGAGGCTGCTTGAGGATACCAGCAGGCAAGCGTCGATACTGGGCTGCATGTCATGTTTTTGCTCTTCAGAGGACCCTGCTTCCTTGGTGAGTGGAAGCGCCAGTCATCGTCAGAGATCTTCAGCTTGCCCCATTGATTCAGGACCCCATCCTTTGTGCAGCCTTCCAGCATTAGCCACTCGTTATTCTCAGTGGCTGCAGCAAGAACGCTGTTAGTGCTGTCAGGAAAGTCTCCAGACGAGCCTTGCCATTTTCTGGCGCCAAGATCGCCCAGAACTTGAGGGTTCTGAGGATCAGCCTCCAAACCTGCAAAATTGATGTCCAAACAGTGTTGTTAAAGATAATAGAGTTCCTATACTTCCACAAACACCAGAGGACAACCGATGAGACCATGTTTAGAGCAGAATTCTTCCTATTGGATACCCAAAATCTGGCAACAGATTCATACTCTACTCCTATCCCAACCTGAAAATGGTCAGCTACAAACGACCAAATGTTTTTTGCTATGATGCATTCAAAAAACAAATAGGTGCTAGTTTCCTGTTCCGAGCAAAAGACGCAATCCAGAGGTTTAAGGATGTGCCTTTTCCTCAGGTTGTCTCTAGTCATCAGCCTGTTATATGAGAAGAGCCACAGGAAAATATGGATTTTCGGGGGCACATAAAGTTTCCACACCGCTGGGATGAAAACTGGTTGCACTCCACAAAAATTGATTACATGGTACAGAGAGCTTGAGGAGTACACACCCTTGCTCTCAAGTTGCCATATTAGTGAGTCAATGTCCTCACTAAGAGCAATGCTTCTGGCACATTCTACCAGATGGTGCCATTGCTCCATGAGCTTATCATCGAAATTCCTTCTGAAGGTCAGCTTGAGAGTCTCCCCATCCCAGATATCTTTAACAGTTTTAGATTTCTCATTACAGACTATGTACACATGCCAGAATTGTGTGGCTAGAGGGGAGGTCCCAAACCAAGTATCTTCCCAGAATATAATTTTCTCACCATTACCCACTTTCCATCTAAATCCAAACTTCAGGTTTTGGATGATGGATTGGAATCCCTTCCAAAACCTAGAGGAGTTTGGGGTAGGGTTAACAGCAAATAGATTAGGTTTCCTAGAGACATACTTCTGAACTATAATGGATTTCCAGGGTTTCTCCCCTTCCTCATAGAATCTCTTGACCCAAGACCCTAAAAGGCACGTGTTTACCTCTTGAAGGTTTGGGATTCCAAGACCTCCAAATTCTTTTTTTATACATATCATTTTTCAACTAGCCAGGTGAAGTTTCCTATGCCCTTCAAAGTCATTCCATAGGCAGTTAGCCATCTGGGAGTTGATCAATTCTATGACCCACTTAGGGAATTTGAAAAAGGAAAGAAGGTAGATGGGGATACTAGCCAGGCATGCTTGAATGAGCACAAGTCTGCCTTTGTAGGAGAGTAGTTTTCCTCTCCACCCAGCAATCCTTTTCATGATTTTATCTATAAGGGGTTGTATATCCTCCCTTCTGAGCTTGTCGTAGTGGAGGGGGATCCCCAGATACTTAATAGGGAAAACCCCTTCGGCACATCCTAGGGTTTGAGTGAAGCTAGCCGTTTCCTCCCTATCCATATTAATGGGGATCAACTCACTCTTACTGTAATTAATTCTCATGCCCGAGACCTGCTCAAAGCAGTTCAACACTATCTTCAGATTTGAGGCATGCTGTAGGTCTTTATCTAGGAAGAGGATGGTATCGTCTGCATATTGCAGGCAGATGATCCCACCTGGGCAGGCTTCTGGGCAGAGCCCAGCAATCATATCTTGATTGGCTGCCTTCATCAGCATTCTGGTGAGAGCATCCACTACTAGGTTGAATAACAGTGGGGAGATGGGGTCTCCTTGCCTGAGCCCTTTCCCTGTGAGAAAGAAATCACTTTCACTGTTGTTCACCTTGACTCCAATGGACCCCCCCATGGGTAATTTGTCTGATCCATTGAATCTATTTCCCCCCAAACCCTCTAAACTTAAGTAACTCCTCTAAGAATTCTAGGTTGACCTTATCAAAGGCTTTTTCATAGTCCAGTTTCAGCACCAGCCCTTGTCTCTTGCTAGACTGAATAGAATGCAGCACCTCATGCGCTGTAACTACACTTTCTAGGATATACCTGCCTTTGAGGAAGGCAGATTGATTACTAGCTACTAGCCTTTGTAGGATCTTAGAGAATCTATTGGTAAGCACCTTAGTGAAGATCTTGAAGCTACAGTTCAGAAGGCTGATGGGCCTAAATTTATTCATCGAAGAAGCATCAGGTTCTTTAGGGATTAGGGTCAGCATAGCAAAGTTGAGTCTGTGTATGTCAAACTCCCCCTTGTGGAAGTCTGAAAACATATTCATCACATCTTTCTTCACCAGCTCCCAAAAATGTTGGTAGAAAAAGAAGGGAATCCCATCAGGCCCTGGGGCTCCATCAGAATATGAGTCAAAGATAGCTTTCTTGACCTCCTCCTCTGAAAAAGGAGCTTCTAAATTGATATTCTCTTCAGTAGTTACTTTTTCTCCTTCAGAGAAAAAGTTTTGATTCATTTTAAACCCATTCCTATCTTGTTTTTTTAAAAAGATCTTTGTAATAGTCACTAGCAATCCTAAGCATCTCAGCATTATCAGTGACTGGGCCCTCAGGTCCATCCAGAGAGTGGATAATAGTTTTCCTCCTTCTCTGGTTGGCCACTGCATTAAAATATGCAGTGTTCCTGTCACCTTCTTTAATCTCTCTATCTCTAGATCTTTGTTTAGCTTTGACCTCTTCTTGGAGCCAGATTTTCTGGAGCTCAGAGTGGATGAATCTAATTCTAGAATTTTCTGCTTCAGAAAGGTTTGAGGTTTCAGACTTAATGTCAAGCTTATCAAAGTCCTCCAGGAGATTTTTTTGTATCTTCTAAGATGAGCTTCCTCATTGGAGCTCCACCCTTTGGTGATTCTCCTGAGTTTCCTAATTTTAATCTGCCAGTTCTCAATGTGGGAGGAGGCATTGGTGGTCTCACTCCAAATTCCAGAGACTAGATTGGAGAAGTCCTCTCTAAGTAGCCACCACTTCTCCATTTTATAACTACTGCATTTAGGGGCTTGGTTTAAACCAGAATCCCAAATTAGAGGGACATGGTCACTCCCACATCTAGGCAAAGCCCTACAGGATGCCATGGGGAAGATCATGTCCATTTCAGTATTACAAAAAAATCCTGTCTATTGTGGACATGATGAGGTCCACCTGGTTATTGGCCCAAGTAAATCTCCTGCTAGACAGCTTAATTTCAAGCAAGCTCCAGATTTCAACCCAGGCATTAAAATTCTCACTCCATCTATGGTTAATATTGCCATTACTTTTATCTTTGGCATATCTCACTAAATTAAAATCTCCCCCTATCAGAGTGGGGAGAGGGTCTTCTAAGAACAAGGCATGGAGTTCAGAGATGAAACTTTCTTTCCCTTCTTCATAGGGAGAACCATAGACAGTAATGACTCTAAAAGGGTTATCATCAGTTTTCAGTTTCATAACACAACTAACAGAAGAATCTAAATTGGACCAGGAGATCACATCTAAGATGTCCAGGTCCACCCCCATCAGGATGCCTCCAGCAGAGCCCTGGGCTGGCAAGTGATGCCAGGAAAAATTTCTATTACGTACTAGGGATTTTAAATATGGGTCCGAGAACTCCTCTTTCTTAGTCTCTTGAAAACCTACAATGGAAGCATGGGTTTTAGCCATAGTTTCCAAAATCAGAGTTTTCCTACCAGGGGTGTGTCAAGTTTTTACACACTTATCCGTGTTCCTCCAAGTATGTCCATGTTATAGCCATTTGGATGCTAGGTCTCATATAGGTATTTATTTAGAAACAGTATAACTCAACCACCTACAGCTTTCATAGAGATTTGACACTTTTTACCATCCGATCTACCTCTTCAACGCTTAAGATCATCTTCGATCGACCGAAACATCTCTCGTACCGATTTCCCATCCTCAATTCACATTAACTAGGCTGGCCCACTGTTACAGGGCTGCTAATCCTCAGGTCGAGCTGGGCATCTTGTAGCAAATTGGGCTGAGAATACTACAAATGGGCACTCTTGCTATCCTAATAATGTTGGCCAGATTTTTGCCACACGCACGTTCGCCTCCTCTTCGTTGTACTCTCCCGTGTGGGGGGCCGCTTCTTCCCGAGGTCACTGACCGCCCACAGATTTTGCAGCCTCCTATTCAATACGACTCGACAACTCCCTAAACCGTAGCAACGGTGAGCGGTCGGGCAGCCGCCTCGATTCGGCAACGACATGTCGATGTGGTTTTTTATGTGGGGTGGCGATCCAACGGTGAGCGGCGGCGCATGGTTGTCCTAGCCAAGGTCAGGAGGGATCGGGGTTGGGGAGCTGGTTTGGTCCCGGAAGTGTAGGGCAATAGTTGGGGCTACGAGGAAGAAAATGAGAGAATCAAGAACGTCCGTTTGGCATCCACGTATGCCTCCGATTCGGCCGCTGGAATAGCTTCCCTAGGACATCCGGCTTAGTATCAGCCCACACCGGAAAAAAAATCTTTGACGACCAACCACATCCGAGACGTCTGATCCAACGAGCAAAAATGGGGGGGGGGGGGGGGCGTGAGAGAGCATGGAAAGGGTTCGGTTTTACTGTCCTTAATAGTCATATTATGACGAGATTGGGAGATATTACAATTTACAACACATATATAATTGAAACAAAGCTACAACCCTACAAGACAAAAGACGGTTGCCGCACATGTATTTTTTGCATCTTGGTGCCTCGAAGATACTAGGCGAAAAATTTAAGTCGATTGGAAACTCTTCGTCGAAACTCATCAGAAACAGATACTTGCTAAAGCACAGTCACATACATCATTGCCAATTTATTCTGAGATAACAAAGCAAAAAGCAATCTTCCTAGCTAGGAGCTCTAATCTTTCCGTGGTGGTGATCTATCTTCATGGCTCCCCTAGCGATGGAATAGTCCGACGATCATTAGCATGTATAGCAGAAGCATTGTCCAATAGAGCACATTCCACCCCTGTACTTTGGTGGCTCAAATCTAATACAAGAAATTCGACAATTCTCGTCATAAGGGTTCTCACACCTACCATGATAGTAAGGATTAACCTTGTACATGCATTGCGGGTCAGCTTCGGCAATACCTGATGTAAATTCCAAAACCGTTCCATTAGAACTATGTATACATATAGTACAACTTTTAAAAAACCCGCTAAACCATGGATCATTTACTTACCAAGGCAGAGGAAGAATGCTAACACCGATAGAGACACGACTACTAGTGCTATCTTGCAGGCCATTGTGAAAGCTTGAATTGAATAATTTGAGGTGTGGTAAGCCAAAAGTATGCAGCCTTATCTATTTATAGTGCTTGGATGAACTTTCTATTGTTAAATTCGTCAGCCATTAACTAATATCCCCTTGGTTCTTAATTGACCCACATTTATCTAGATACGCATGTATCTAGACGCGTTTTAGTGTGTAGATACATACGTATCCAAACAAATCTGCGTCAATTAGGTTGGAACAGAGAAGTACTTGTTTACAATAATATGTAGTATATTTGATGTCTGTTAGGAAATATATACCTTACGTCAAATCCTTCATACGAAAGGATCGCCCATTAATTCAGCAGCTTAATATCTCGTACAGTACTATAGTCCTCCATAAGATTGATATCCATTGCGATCGTAATCCATGTATGCATACACAATCAAGAGCAGCAGTAATGGTGGTAGATATGTTTTCTAGTCTAATAATTAATAAATTTCAATATTGACTTCCTATCTTGGCTTTGGGGACATTTAAAACAATTGACCATAAACTTTTTCCTCCCATTACAAATTAATTGATGCAGATTTAGACAAAATATTGCCTAAATCAGTCTTGATTCAGGGAATCTACGTGAATTAATTTGGACCGGAGGGCCGAATTTAAAAAAACTTGTGTCAATTCTTACACACTTATCCGTATTCCTTGACATTTGGCTGCAATGTGTGATATAGGTATTATGAGATGGTATAACTCAACCACCTACGCCCTCTCGTATTGATTTGCCACCTTTTACCGTCCGATCTACCTCTTCAAAGCTCAAGATAATCTTGGATTGACCGAAACATTGCTCAAACCGATTTCCTGTCCTCAATTCACGTTAACTAGGCTGGCCGACCGTTACAGGGATACTACTTCTCGGAGGCGCCCCTATTCAACAGACTCTAGTTGTTGTACAATATGGAGAGTGTGGCCTACCAGAAACTAAATGAGCCAGGTTTTACCATGTTTACGTTCTTTCCAGTTTTTGCTTTATTTTTCTTTTCTTTCTTTTTATTCATTTTTACTCGTCTAATTCAACATGGTTTTTCTGTGTTTTTTTACTCAGTTTTCCCATGCTTTTTCCAAAGTAATATCGGTTAAGAAACACAGAAAAATGTTGAAATAAGTATTAAAAATTGTTGAACGAGTATTGCAACAATATTGAAAAGGTATTAAAAAATGATGAGAAGAATTTTAAAAATGTTGACAAGTATTTGAAAATGTTGAATAAGTATTAAAAATGTTAAACACGTATGAATGAGTATTAGAAATGTTGAACAATGATTTGACAAATGTTGAATAAGTATTAAAAACTGTTGAACGAGTATTTGAAAATGTTGAATAGGTATATCAAAATGTTTAATAGGTACTAAAAATGTTGGACAAACACTTGGAAATGTTGAATAAAAATGAAAAAAAATGGTGAACGAGTATTTAAAAAATGTAGAACATGTATTTGAAAATTGTTGAACAATTATTATAATGGTGAACAAGTATTTAAAAAATATTGAATAAGCATTCGGACAATGTTGTACGTGTATACAAAAAATGTTGATGGCTTATTAAATGAATGTTTTTGATGTATACAGAAATATAGAGTGAAAACGAGAACAAATGTAAAGAAAAATAAAATAAAAACAAAAAATGGAGAAGAAAACTGCTGAACAATTATTTAAAAATGTTGAACGAGTAATTAAAAAATGTTGAACAAGTATTTGGAAAATGTAGAACAGGTATTTGAAAAGATGTTGAACAAAGTATTTGAAAAAAATGGTGATCATGTATATAGAGAATGATGAACAATATTTGAAAAATGTTGAATCAGTATTTGAGAAATGTAGAACAAGTATTTGAAAATATTTTGAACAAATATTTGAAAAAAATGTTGATCATGTAATTGAAAAATGTTCGACAAATATTTAAAAAATGTTCAGCAAGTATTTGAAAAATGTTGACCATATATATGAGAATGTAGAATGAAAACAAATATAAACAAAAGGGAAAACCGAAAAAGAAACAAAAACCAAAGAAGAAGGAAAAACGAAAAAGCCCGGAGAAGAAAAAATTTAAAAATTAAAGAAAGAAAAGAAAACAAAAAAGTAAAAAAAGGGAGGAGGAAAAAGAAACGAAAACAAAAAAAAAACAAAAAAGGGGAAAGCCGGCTTGTATTGTTTGTAGCAGGCCGCGCCTTTACCTTTCACACGATCTGTTTGCTGGGCGAAGTGGCTAGTGGCGCCACACATGATCGCGGCGACCAGCGATCGAACCCTGGTGCTCCCCCTTTTTCCCCGGGTCGAGCTGGGCATTTTCTCAGAAAATTGGGCCGAGAATACTATAAATGGTCTGCTCTTGCTAGCCTAACGATGCTGGCCTCACTGCTCACGTTGACCCCTCCTCCAGATTTCTGCCACTCGCACCTTCGCCTCCTCATCGTTGTACCCTCCTTTGTGGAGGGCCTCTTCTTCCAGAGGTCCCTGCCATAGATATTCAGTAGTAGAAAACTGGCCTTTAGTCGGCTCCACGTGGCCCAGAGGTCCCTGACCGCCATAGATATTCAGTAGTAGAAAACTGGCCTTTAGTGGGCTCCACGTGGCCGCTGTCTGGAGCTCCACTCGACTTCTTTTTGGGAACAAAATTTGATTTTTTTTCTTCTGATTTTCAAATTTCTGAATTATTTGACAATTTAATCTCTAATCACCCCTCATCACTGCTCAATTTAACCTCTAATCTCTAATCATTCCAAATCATCTAACTTCCCAACCGGTCACCCATCCTCTCACTACTCCAGTCTGAGCACGCTTAACTTCCGAGTTCTATTCCCCCTCGTTTTCAAGTCTGCACTTGTTGTTTTCCTAACAATAGTAAGCTGTCAATCCTATTAACCCTTAGGAGTTGAACTTGAGCATTAAGAACCGTTTGAGTTTGAAACTATTATTCTAAAAAGAAATAATTAATTAGTGACACTAATATTTCTTGAATAAGTAGTTTGACCATAGTTTGACCATAGTTTGACAAAAAATTCAAAAAACTGAAATTTGAGGATAACTTTTTTCTTTCAGAATTTGAGGATTCTAGAAATTTGCAAAATGGCCTACGGCGGTCGAAATCGAAACCGGATTTTCGTGCTGAACATTTTGATATATTATACGTTTTTTTCCAACGTCGTATGCGAAAGTTATAGCCGTTTTACATTTTCATAACACTTTTTTGCAGAACATGTCCAAATTTAAGTTTTTAAATTTTCCTAACTAGTAGATGTAGTAATATAACTACATCTCGAAGGATTCTATCTTTTGAAGTTTTTATCATTTTCTTTCTTTTTTTAAACTAAAATGGCGAAGGGGGAGGGGGGTAGAGTTTGAGACACGGACCTCTTTAGTCTCGGTTTGAGACACGAACCGGGACTAAAGTGTGTACTAAAGGGCATCGCACCCTTTAGTCCCGGTTCGTGTCTCAAACCGGGACTAAAGGTCCCATTTGAACCGGGACTAATGCCTTCCCGACGCCCTAGCCGCTCGAACCGGGACTAATGCTCACATTAGTCCCGGTTCGTAATGCAACTGGGAGTAATGTGTACCGTGACCAAAGCCCTGTTTTCTAATTATTTTAAATACGGCTCAACAACTCCCCAAAACCCTAACAACTTTGAGCAGTCGGGCAGCCAGCTTCAATATCAAAGATTCAAAGGTCGACGAGAGGGACGGAAGATGAGACACCTCACCTCCCATATGCTGCTTCTCATCCCTCCACCTACATGACAGCGAGAACACCACCGATGTAACCTTCTCGTGTACTTTCGTTGCCTCGACCATTGAACCCATGGATGTGTATCTCTCCTCTACTCGCACGTCACTACGTCCTCAGAGCGTCTTGATATCCCACTTCTCCGTCCCATAGTAGGAGAGGAAGACGAGAGGAGGAGCACCAGAATTTGCGGGCGAGTCGAACTGGAATGAGGTAGTGTCTCCTCAATGGCATGATTGCGCCAACCGGATGCCACTTTGCTTCCTCTCGACGCAATGATGATAGCCATAGGTTCAAACCATGTAACCCCTCTCCTAGAGCAGCAAAACTACAAGAATGACCTCCTATGCCGACGGCCTCGGCATATAACCGAATCCCGACTGCATAGGGCTATGCCGACGGCCGCCGTCGACATAGGGCCAATGGCGTAGATCACATCAGCGTCTCTTTGACAGACTGTCGGCATAGAGGCCTATGCTGATGGCTTTTCGTACGGCCGTCGGCCTAGCTTCACCATATTTCTATTAGTATAAAGTTGTGTCACCCGTCCAACTTGTTGCAAATTCGCTCACCCATTGCTATGTATTCATTTGTAGTTTTGTACATCTCCTTATTTCCTCATATTTCTATTAGTATAAAGTTGTACTGAGTGTGCGTCAATTAATATGGATCAGAAGGAGTATGCCATTTTCATCTAACAACTTTCGCTGGAAATTCCTCGTATAGTGCTTTTCCAAAGCATGCACACAAAATTAGAGCTTTACCGTGCTCATAACCTGGTGTTTGGCGAACATAGGTCTCCTCTTGTGAAACATAGGGGGGGGGGGGGGGGGGGGTTGTACACAAACTGTCAATGAACAATTACTAAGAAGTGGCACAAATTCTAAAGCGCAACTGCTCTCTGAAGAAAAAACCAAGTAGTATTCTTGATATCGACAAATTTTCAGGAAAAACACATGTCAATGTTCGAGCTTGATGAAATTTCAAGTAAAAATTGAACAATATGTTTTCTGGGTGATCACTTCTTAGCGCAATCGAAGTGACTCGGATGTTGCTTTACCCTATACATGATGCAAAATAGTATTTTTGGTTCCCTTTTGAAACTAATGGATTCAAAAATCTTAAGATCTCAAGTTGCCGATTCAATAATGACTAGATTAAAGAGGTTTGTTCCAATTTACATTTAGACCGAACCCTAAACATTTACAAATAATCGAAGACCAGCTGTGAATTTCATAAATAAAATAAGATAAAATACATTCACACTTGAATATAATTTAAAATTCTTAATGCATAGCTTAATATCATGTGGGTGATAGAACAACATCCAACATTAAGTGCAATTTAGTCTCAAATGCCATGCTATTGGTATTACAAAAACATAGTACAACATTAGAATGTTGCATGCATTTCCGCGGGCCATCTCGTTAAAAATCCCTGATGTCCAGTATAGCCCAATAGCCCATTAGTCCATTGTCCCGCTAACCCTAACCCACACGGACACGCCAGCTCGCAGGGAGCGGGAGGGATCCCTCGCCGCCGGCCGCCGCCTCCCGTCGTCCTCTCACCCCCCGTCGTCTTTAACATCCTTTCTGAACCTTGCCGCGATGGCGCCAACCCACGGCAAACCCATTCCGTTTTCGCCCGTCGGGAAGGCCGTCCTCCTCTGCTTGGCCGCCTACGTGGCGGACCGCGGACGCGACGAAGCAGCTCATCCGCGACATCCTCCCTCCCGGCTCCGTCGACTCTTCCACGGAGCTCGTGCTCGCCAACGCGCTCTACTTCAAAGGAGCGTGGTCTCACCCGTTCGACGTCTTCACGGCGCCGTTCCACATCCCAGGCGGCACCCCTGTGGGCGTGCCGTCCATGACAACAGGCCGGTCGCAGTACATTGCGCTCTACCCGGGCTTCAGGGCCCTCAAGCTGCCCTACAAGAACGACGTATTGCGGCAAGCTGATGCATTCTACATGCTTATTCTTCTCCCGGACAGCGACACTATCAGTCTCACTGATCTCTACGACAAGGCTGTGTCGATGCCAGAGTTCATCAGGAAGCACACGTTGGTGGAGGAGGTTCCAGTCGGGCGGTTCATGGTGCCCAAGTTCAAGTTCACCTTCGAGTTTGAGGCGTCATCCGACATGCAAAAGCTTGGTGTCACCAGGGCTTTCAAAGGCGGCGACTTCTCAGGCATGGTGAGCGTCAAAGATGGGCGTGGGCATGGGCGGCTCTCCATCGGCCGGGTGTACCATAAGGCTGCCATCGAGGTGGACGAGCAACGCACCATGGCCGCTGCTGCCACGGTCATACGCATGGATGGTAGTGCGCTTGAGAAAAGGGAACCACCGCAATTGGTGGATTTTTGTGTGGTCTCTACATATTTGAAGTGCAGCAGTCCTAATTAGGCCCTGGCATTTTTTGAGAGAGCAACACCTCCTGGAGCTTCTGGTACGGATGCATGAAAGTGTTGAAAGAAAAGCTGAACTCAGTCTTCCACAAGCAAAAGAAAGTCTTGTTCTGAATTCCAC
This sequence comes from Triticum timopheevii, assembly GCA_963921465.1. Lineage (NCBI taxonomy): Eukaryota > Viridiplantae > Streptophyta > Magnoliopsida > Poales > Poaceae > Triticum > Triticum timopheevii. Next base: position 46,526,397 of record OY997272.1, on the reverse strand, counting down.
AGCCAAATCAGTAAGAATTCCACAGGCAAACCACCTACTGTTTTCTCCAAGGCAATGTGCAGAGAGTTCCTTCTCAAAATCAAAGGTGCAGAGTCCAGTCAACCTTTTTTTTGATCTGGCTACTACTAATTGAGAGACAGACTTCTTGGATTTATACAAGCGCCATGCTGGAAAGGAACAACTTCTTTTTGCCATCTTACTCTGTTTCAGTTGTCAGTTTGCAAAGTTCTCCTACTTATGCAGTGGATTAATCTTGGATTTGATTTTTCGGATAATAACATTACAACTCTTAAGCAAGCAATAATCATCTTTTATGAACATCATCACACGCTGGAGCATCTCCAAAGCAGCCCAGCCTTCATAGGTGGCTGAAGGTTAGCTAGTTCAGATGGTGAAGCTGCATTTGGTACTTGAACAACAACTGAATCTATTCTAGATTAGCCTTGTAGCCTTGTACATGTGGAACAACAACTGAATGTAATTGCCAGATGTTGTACAACCACATCCTAGCTCTGCAGCCAAAAAGGAAAAAAAGATTTGTGGAGTCTGTCAGACAACCTTTGAGCCACCCGGCACCAGTGTGAACTGGTACAGGAACGATCCTCTACAGCCGTCAGATGGCACCCATTAGGCCAATCCAAGCCGTTAATCACGCTCTGGCCCAGAGGTGAGAATGCATCAACCAGACTGAAGTGCTTGCCTCCTTATTGGTAAAGGATGCAGCGGTACGAGCCTATAGAACAGATCCTGTTCAAGTAAGGTCGTGCTACCTTCAGCAGCGCCCCGCCTTATAAACTGCTCCAGCGTCGTCTAAACTAGCGAGGTGGGACTAATTAGAGAGCAGCCATGCAGCAGAGCCTACTCAGCCAGAGCATGGAACGGCTGCAAGGGTACGCGGGTCATGGCCCATGATGTACTAGGTGGGAACGAGAATGATCAAAGCCCAGCCCATGTGAGGAATTATTTATGATCTCTTTTTATTGCGAATTTGGATTATTTATGATCTCGTTGCCCTTTTTCCATTTCCGTTGCATCGGCCGAGGAGTCTGGAGATATTGAAGCAGTTTAATATCTACTGCTGCATGGCCTATACTTTTCATTTATATTTACGTAAAATAGTAAATTCTTACCTTTTATTTCAGTGACACCTCCTCTTTTTTCATTTCCAAATTAAATTGCAGTTGGCCATTAGAAGTAGCAGACTACACACTGCCAGAGTGGAGAAATCACAGACAGACAGAACATACACTTGTTTGGTATAGTACTTTGGTGGCATTTACAGCATCTCTCTGTTTGGTTGACTCAGCTGTTCAAAACTATTCCAGTGGGAACTGCTTGCTGCAACCTCCATTCGGCGATGCTGTCGTCCTCTGCAACCTCCATTTGGCGACGCTCAGGCAAGCCGAATCACCGAGGCAAGCAAAAACTGCCGGACTGAACATGGTGTTACCAGGGCTTTCGAAGGTGGCGACTCTCAGGCATGGTGAGGGGCGGCTCTCCATCTCCAGGGTGTACATAAGGCCACCATGGAGGTGGACGAGCTAGGCACCGTGGCCACTGCTGCCACGGTCATACGCATGGATGGTAGTGCATTTGAGGAAAGCGAACCACAGCATTTGGTGGATTATGTGGCGGATCGGCCCTTCTTATTTGGCGCGGTTGAGGAGAGGACAGGAGTCGTATTGTTCCTCTCGCTGGCTAACTGAATAGATAATTACTCCATACCTTTGGTTGTTGATTTGAGTAACCCTCTCGTTGCCTTAATAATTAGTTAAATGGTCTGTTTGGCCTAGCTTTCTCAACCAGCATATTAGTATACTAGTTAAAGGGCTTTCTGAACCAGGTTCATGTTCCGGAACTCAGAATCCTAACCAAAGGGGTATAACAAAAGAATGGCAGGAGATGCAGAGCATGTACAGTCCAGAAAATGTAGCCATTAATTTTAAGCAAGCAATCAACAAGCCCTTTTTTTTTTTGGAGAGCAACAATCACTCTTACCTCCTGAAGCATGTAAGTGTTGGAAAGATAAACTGAACTTAGTCTTCCACAAGCAAAGGAAAGTCTTCCACAAGCATGTAAGCAATTCATAACGGATTCTCTACACAACATTTTCCCTCCTGAACATACTTGCGGTCGGCAAACAACTTACCGTTTTCTCAAAGTCAAAGGTGCAGAGTTCCCATCCTTTTTTTCAACTGGCTACTACTAAGTACTGAGAGACAGACTGAATACAAGGTGCTCATGTGCCATGTGTGGTCTCCAGAGTTCAGGCAGTAGAAGCAAGGGATCACCTCTGTTTCAGCTGCCAGCTTGCTAAGTACTCCTCTATGCCCTGGCATTAATATTGGATATTGTTGTTTTAATATGTTTAAAACACATAAGGGAGCAATCACTAAGCCTTCTTTTTCTTGGAAACCAACACCCACTCTTGTCTCCTGGAAAATGCTTTACCAGGAGTTACAACATCTTCAGAGGATTACTTTACGGATAGAGGAAAGTGTTGAAAGATGAGCTGAACTCAGACTTCCATAGAGCATTTGGGTTGCTACCTTCATGTTACGCAGATCTATGTAAAATAGTTTCGGTTTGTGAGAAATATTTATTCAGGTCCAATGAAGATGAGTCATGCAGAAATCAGTCTCTACATATTTATTCAGCCGCGAGTTTCATGCCAACAAGTCAAGGTGTAGCATGGCCTCTGATTTTCTCGAAATAGGCTTTCGCCCCGCTATATTAATATAAATATAGCAGTCACACGATACAACATGAGAACCATTGCTGGGGCAAACAGCACACCCACGCCCAAAAGAAAAGAAAGAGGAAACAATGCTGACACCGGCGAATCAACGAAAACGAAAATGATTAGCAGTTGCTGCGTCCTCTCCGTATTATCACCACGATCCTAGCACTCTGATTCGCTGCGTACCAAGCAGCACCTTCAAGAAGGACAATGACGACGAAGACACTGCTGCCCGGACATGTCCTAGGGTTTCCCCCGGTACGCTCCGAGGAGTAGGAAGAGGTACACCTGACGCCCTTCAGGAAGGAGGGATGACACTCTCAAGCGTCACCGTCTCGGTGTCAAAATGACAAGGATTTCTCCCGATCCCCAAAACCCCACCTCTCGGACAATCAGAGGCGCTCCCCCAATCATGCCATCCACTAACATACGCCACCATGCTCTTGCAATCACCATCGTCATCTCACCATGGCCAACGTGCAAGGCCGGCCAGCCCGAGACGAAGCAGCCGTAGACAAGGTCCGACAGGATCACAACCACGCGGGAGGGGACAACCTCCACCATCATAGACGGTAGCCGTCCGGACGCGACGACAAGAGCACACCGAGCCATTGGAACTGGAGGGCGGCAGCAACGCCTTCACCTGGAGGACATCCTCCACCGCCAACTGCGGGTGCTGACCGGACACGGCAGCAGGGACACAGCAGGCCAAACAGGCCCGGCCGAGCCCCAGGGCTCGTAAAGTCCCCGCCACCGTGTTGTTGAATGTAGGCCGCCGCCGCCGCTACCCTCTTGATCAGCCCATAAGCTTGGCCGGGCATACACAGGCCCGTGAAGCTCCCATCGCCACACTTCAACAGTGTGGCGTCATCGCCGCCATCTCCATCGCGAGCCGCTCACCAGGCCAACCGGAGGCAACGAGGCAGACCCGCCCTGACCCAGATCTCGGCTTGCAGGGCCGGAGCTCCACCACCGTCACCCAGCCATCAACGGCAGGACCACCACCACCTTGGCCACCCGTGGTGCACCAGGGAAGACCCGCCGTCGCGCCGGACCGTCGCCGTCGAGGAGCACCACCTGGGCCAGGGTTTCCCCGCGCCACCCAAAACTAGGAGGGGAAAGGCCAGCGGTCCGCCGCCACCGGGGCCGCCCGGCCAAGGGCAGGAGCAGCACACCGGTGACGGCAGGAGGAAGGAGGGAATGGGGGACTAGGGGCGTGAGATGGGGGGCACGGCCCGGCCGCCACGGGGGCGATGCGGGTCGCGGGAGGGGGAGCAAAAGGATCTCCTTCTTGCCTAGGTATGGGCACATCAACACGGCCTCTAATCGCCATCCTTCCTCTATGGGGATTCAATTAGATCATTTTTTTTAATTGCATCTCCTTAGATTCGTGTAGATGCAATTTTTTTGTTTTCCATGCACGAACCCCCACAAAAAAATAAGCAAAGTTTTTCAATCAAAGCAATATTCCTTAATGTGTCAATTGTTGCATTCAGAAAATGTGTTTGATTGTTCGTACCAAGTGATAAATGTATGGTGAACAAGTGTTTGATTGCTTGATTAATAATGGTGACGAATGTGCAAACTGGAGCAATTTTTTTTAATTCAAACCGCCTTTTATCTAGCTTTATGGCAGATGAAATGTCATGAATCAAAATTATGACAGCGGATGAACACATACACAACAACCTAGGTGGCAACAAAATTTGAGGGATAATCCAGATAAGAATAATTGTATTAGAAATGAGAAGAAATAGGCAAAACATGACAACAAATTTCAAATGAGATACTGGTGTCACAACAAAAATATTGAAGTTTAAAAAGTACTATTTACTTTTTTTGTAACAACTTAGGTTTTTTAAGTGAATAGATAGTGTATGCACAACTAGTATGATGGCCCACGCAATCTGCTGGGCTACACCCATAATGGAAAATAAAATATGTAGCTTACTCTCATTTCAACTGATTGATTTTTGTATATATCAAGTCTGGTCTAATATTTCTGAAGCTTGATGATATACATTAGTAAACACAATTGATCAACAATTTATATGTGTCTCATGGAATACTTTATTTGTATATATTTATTGGGTTTTTCTGAGGGATTGTAATTTTCTATTATTTTCTGCATGACCGACCTATGTATATAGTTTTTTTTGTGGATGCTTATAGTCGTGTGTGCAGAACTGGCTTGTGTTTCCGGACTCAACTGGAGCGTGTTTCTAAATTAATTTTTATTGTTTAGATCGAATACTGTATTTATGAGATTAATGATCTTTTACAATATATATGTACTCCACCTATGAAGAAGTACAATCCAATGGTATTTTTGTTACTTTTAAATAAAGCATAATGTCAATGTTTTGTAATGTTATAACTCAAATATAAATATTGACTTGCGTAAAAAATATGATGGCCAACATATACTCATGTTAGATTACAATGATATACTTATTTATTTTATACTCTCTGTTTTTTGAGTCAGTACTCAATGCACCAACGTTGCCAACTAAGCTGAACCATTAGGCACTCACAAAAAGAAAAAAACTGGACCACTAGGTAAAAATAAATGAATGGTCTGTATTCATTCTGGGATACGGGTACCACCGTAAAGGAGCTCTCAATTAAAGTATTTATACTACCTTGAAAAGTAAAATAGTTGCTCCATAGTGTTTACGATTACGCAACAAAGCAGGCCTGCCTCCCAATTACCGGAGGCACCGCGCATTGGTCGCTCAAGATAGACGGTGTCAGCTTCGATGGCAGCGACTACTCCAAGAGCGTCACAAACAGGGTCAGCTTCGATGGCGGCGAGGCGGGAAAGTATCCAACGCTCGGTATTCCCAGTGCTTCAATGTCAAAAAACAATTTTAATCATTTCAAAAAATTCCGAGAAAATGAGAATGTTCACAAAAAATGTCACTACATCCCCTAAACATTTCAGGTCCAAAATTAAAATGTACATTGAGAAACAAAAAAGAGAAATCCAGATCTAAATAATGTCAATGTTGCTTTTATCTCTTCTTTACACTATTCATACTAGATTTCACATTTTCGTTTCTCGATGTGTGTTTCGAGTTTGTAGCTGAAATTTTTAGGGCTTGTAGTCACATTTGTTGTGAACATTCACAATTTTTTCGAATTTTTTTGAAACATTAAATAAATGTTTTTAAACATTGAAGTACCAGGAATACCCAAGGCTGGAAGCACTCGATACTTTCCCGCGGGCGACTACTCCAAGAACATTCTGGTCCCCGTGCCCCCGGGAGGCGTCAGCAACTTCGTTGTTCAGCTTGCCCCTCGTCCGGAAATGGGTTCCGACGAGGCGTCGAGTTGCCGCACCCCGGTGCCCACACAGACGAAAAAATACGCCTTGAAGAAAATCTCATATGTCATCTCATATTATGACCAGATTGGGAGATATTAGAACACACATATAATTGAAAAAAAGCTACAACCCTACAAGACAAAAGCCGGTTGCTGCACATGTACTATTTGCATCTTGTGCCTAGAAGGTATTAGAGCATCTCCAGCCGTTGCCCCCCCCCCCCCCCCCCCAGGGGGCGCAGAAAATCGCCGCCTGGGGGTGAACCGGCGCTAAAAAATTGGCATGGGGGCGATCGGGTTCCCAGCCGCCGGCCCTTGGGAAATGCTATATCCGAGTGGAGGCTAGTATGCCTCACGGCTCCACAATACAAATCGTATGCATCACTATAGGATAGCTTACACTCTCTTATAATCCTAGGAGAGCATTTTCTCTCCCTCTACCGATATCCATAATGAATGAATTAGTGAACTGAACGACAATGATATTGCTTTGTAATATTATTACTAAATCCAGGGTTATTTGCCTCTGAAAGGATAGAATTTTGAATAATATTTGAGCACACACATTGTCTCGGAGATAAGATAAAAATCATATGTAAATTCAACATTTAGGATTTTTTTAAGAGATGATAACACATAGTATTAAAAGAGCACCGAATAACGCACCAATTCTAATAAAATGACAGGCATATACTCATCTGTAGTAGTATCGCTTTCATCCTTATGCAACAATTTTAGGCTAATAAAAGAATATATAAGGTACATAAGTGCTTGTATAGCAAATAGAATAAACCTTTTTTGTTTGTAGAACATGACAAGTACATCTTTTTATGTTTCAGAAGAAAGCACTGTACCACCAATATTTATCAGAATTTCCTCATGTTTTATATGACAAAAACACAGTCAACAATGGTAGCACATTAACACACAAATCCCTTGCATTCTAAACCGAGCACAACGTTTGTCATAGTAGGAGAACATCTCAAAGAGAGTTTACGAAGGATGGTAGAAAATCAAATAACTAATCAAAGATTGCTAGATAGGTAGATGACAAAGACCAGTGACATAGATGAATACATTGCCCATAGAGAGAAACCCAGGAAGAGGAAATATACCCCACAAAATCAGTAGAGTAGAATGGCTACGGGCTCAGGTTAAAAATCCGAGTACTCATACTTAAAAGGCCGTATGCATCCCTAGTTGGTGCAGAGGCCGGGGAAGTGAAATTCTCCCCCAATTTTTAAGGTGGAAAATTGTCCTCTGACTCCTCCCGACCCCGTGCGGCCGCCGCCAGGCCGCACCGGGCGGCCACATCCCGATCTCCCCTCGACTCCCCGTGCACCCCCCTCCCTCCGCCGCCGCTGGCAACGTCGCTGGGCGAAGGCCCCGTGGCGCGGCGGCGGCGGTCCTCCTCTAGCGTCCTGAGATCTGAGGTGGCGGCGGCCTGATTTCACTACAAGAAATATGTCAACTAGTGACCTTCTGTCAGTGACCTTGAAAGAATTGGTCATAGATCTATGACCATTTGACACCAATTGGTCAAAAGCTGTTCGGGGGGCTCCAAACCCTAAACCATTGCGACCATTTTGGTCAGAAAGGTCATAATTTCCTTACACGAAATGGTCATAAAGCAAACAACGCTAGTCCACTGCCTTATTTCTAGTTGTTAACGACCAATATAGATGGTCATAGCCTTGTAAATTATGGTGAGTTGCGATGACTAGGCGCCATCTCATCAGTTTTGCCTATGTGTCATGTCCATGTGTCAATTTTTGCCCTAGGTTGTGAAGCAACCTATATTTCTGTTATTCCAAAAATTCCCAAAAAATTATCATAAATTGTTTGGATCATATCTTCATCAAATATGTCAAAAACCTTCCTTGCCTAGTTCAAAAATAATTCAACAATATTCATTTTCCTATTCTGTTCAGAGCAGCACTTTGTGAAGGAAGTACCACTTTGGCATGTCCAAATAGTATCCATTTTCTACAGTGCTTTCCTATGCCCAAATAACCATCCTACATCAAATGTCAGCTCAATCCATTCATTATTTTGAGCCCAGCTTCAACATTCGTATTTATGTCCAGTGTGGTACTTTGCAAAGCAAGTACCACATAGGCTCCTCCTTTTGAACTGAAAATTTGTGAAGACGGTCTTCTTAGTAACCGATCATCCTCAGCCAAAACTCATGCACATTAGCCATGTACATTTCCCGTACCGCTAATCAAACACTTGGCTGCTAATTCATGTTTGAGCATCGATCGGTCTCCTCGTGAGAATCTTATGTTTTAATTTTCTTCCTAGCACGTACCTGGGGAGTGCCCAACCCACTAGACATGCTTAGGCCGCCCAGAACACATGGCAACGCCACGGTCACGCGGTGACCACGCGGTGGGCATGCAAGTTTACGCGCTCTAGAGTTGGGGCCCTCGGCCACCACCCAAACCTCGACGTATCGCCACCAAACCATGTATTTATGATTAAATAGGTACTTATGTAAATAGAAATGATTTTTGGAAAAAATAAATAGCAAACTATGAGGTAGCTGCAGTTCAAATTTTACCCGCTTCCAACTGAATCGGCGGAGATTTGTCATTTTCACGAGAGGTGGATCAAAACTTTTTACACCCAACCATTTTGTCAATTGTGCATTAAATATGTCCTAGTATTTTAGAAAATTGATTTGGTCCAATTTTGCAACAATTATTTGGGAGGTCCTTCACAAAAAAACCTCCTTTTGGGCACTCGAAAAATGGAAAATAGTTTTTTCATCCAAAGAAAATGTAAACTTCCTTAGGCAACATTGTTTGTCATTTCAATACGCACCCTTGTGCACAATATGAGATTATTTGAACAAACTATGCCATGAATTTGGCCATAAGATTGATCATTTGGCTTGAAAGCCGTTGATCTCCATACGTGATAACTCGTTTCTGAGAACATTTTTTTAAAATAATTGTCGTATTACAAGTTTGTTATTTTTCCTGGGAACTTGGCCACATATAATGACACAATGCGAAGGTTTCCCATTTTTTTCTGAATTTGTTTGAATTTTTTATGCCTGTTTCAAAATGCGATCAAAACGGCGGGAATGACCGTTCCTAGCTAGTGGTTGAATCTTGGAATTTTTTTGGTGTTTCTCTGATTAAATAGATACTTATGTACCTAGAAATGATTTTTGGAAAAAATAAAGAGCAAACTAGAATACAGCAACAGTTCAAATTTGACCCACTTCCAACTAAATCGACGGAAATTTGTCTTTTTCACGAGAGGTGGATCAAAACTTTTTACACCCAACCATTTGGTCAATTGTGCATTAAATATGGCCTAGTATTTTATAAAAATGATTTGGTCCAATTTTGCAACAATTATTTGGGAGGTCCTTTACAAAAAAAGCTCTTTTTGGGCACTCGAAAAATGGAAAATAGTTTTTTCGTCCAGAGAAAATGAAAACTCCCTTAGGAAACATTGTTTGGAATTTCAAGATGCACCCTTGTGCACGATATGAGATCATTTCAACAAACTATGTCATGAATGTGGCCATAAGATTGATCATTTGGCTTGAAAGTCATGAATCTTCACGCATGAAGCTCGTTTCTGAGAACATTTTTTAAAAATAATTGCCGTATTAGAAGTTTAATACTTTTCCTGAAAATTTGGTCACATATAATGACAAAATGCGAAGATTTCCCAATTTTTTGATTTTTTTTAATTTTTTATGCCTGTTTCAAAATGATGTCAAAACGGCAGGCATGACCGTTCCTAGCTAGTGGTTGAATCTTGGAATTTTTTTGGTGTTTCTCTGATTAAATAGATACTTCTTTACCTAGAAATGATTTTTGGAAAAAATAAAGAGCAAACTATGAGGTAGCTATAGTTCAAATTTGACCCGCTTCATACTGAATCGGCAGGAATTTGTCTTTTTCACCAGAGGTAGATCAAAACTTTTGACACCCAACCATTTTATCAGTTGTGCATTAAATATGACCTTGTATTTTAGAAAAATGATTTTGTGCCATTTTACAACAAATGTATGTTTGTTCCTTCACAAAAATACTTATTTTAGGCACTCGAGAAATGGAAAATGAATATTTCATGCAACAAAAATGAAAAAATTCTTAGGCAACATTGTTTTTCATTCAAGATACAAACTTGTGCATAATGTGAGACCATTTTTTTTATTTTTTTCATGTGTAAAAGTAGAAGAAAAACAAAAGGAAAAACACAATTATATGTGCTCTTTCATTGGTGGGTTTAGTTGTCACACGGATCGATGACATGGCGCCCATCCATCCATCCAACTCTCCACCTCTCCATCTAGCCATCCATCCGCAGCCCAAACCCTAACCCGCACCCACACTCCTCCTCCCTCAGCTCCTTGCCGCCGCCATGTCCTCCCGGATCCCCCTCTCCCCGACCCAAACCTCCCTCTCTCTGCCATCCCAACCCCGCCACCGGCCTCCCCCACCCCCGCCACCGACGACCTCCTCATCGCCCCCAGCGCTGGCCATCCTCCCGACCCTCCCCACCCCTTCTCTCGCATCACAGCTCCAGCAACTGTCAGATTCGCTGCATCCCCCACCCATCCACCCCTGTCGTGAGCCAACTCTCTGTCTTGTGCGACCCTCGCGCCGCGACCAATGCCATCGATTCCGGTGACGTTCACCACCTCACAGCACACCGGCGAGCTGGTCTCCGACCCCTCCATCCTCAGATCCTGCTGGATCCGCCACTACTGGTCTCCGGCGCTCGCCCACAACCCCGCGCCCGTGGCTAGGGTTTCGGCTGTGGCGTCGCGTCCATCACCGGCTCGTCTCCGGCGGCTCCTCCCCGTCGGACACCGCGCCCTCTACACCCCTGGATGGCGCCCACTAGCTCGGTTTCATCGCGCGTGTTGGGCTGTGTGGCGTCGACCCCGACCTCCTTTGCTGCGTCTCTGGCGCGGCCGTGCATCCCGTGCATCATGTGACGGCCTCCTCCGCCACGCGACGGTGGTAGCCGACCTGCACTGCGACGGCTGCATCGCCTACAACCTTCTTCAGTGAGCACTTGGACCTCTACTCTCTCCTCTACAACATCTGCTTATTTTATTTCACGTGTTGTTCATGAATATTGGTGGAACTGATAACAATCGTGTGTACTGCTGGAATTTGCATTCTCAAAATTTATTTGCAACATTCGCTTGTGACTGGTCACTTTTGGTTCTTGATCTATATTCAGCATAGGTTATAAGGCTTGCATTTTCACTTTGATTGCATACCTAAGGTTAACCAGATATATATCACATGAATTTTGTAAGTTTGAACTTTGCATGATTGAGCACAGGACATCCAGGGCAGGTGAGCCCTAGGTATTTCATTTTATTTGGCACATTTCAAGTACGAGTAATATGGTGTCTGATATATTTGTTTTAGTCTTACCAATGCAAAGATGGAAAATATGTTCTTTTTATTATTATCCAAAGGATGGTCAGTGTTACACAACTTCAGGTTTCTAATGCTAGATCATTAATTCCAAGTAGTAAATAGATACTTGTTACTTTATGCATGACAAACCTCATCATGAAGAAAGGGAAAGTAATGTGCAGCTGCCCATTATAAATTGTCCCTTCTTAGTTCAGTCAGTATGCAATTGAATCAATTCTTTAAGAATTCAGTTAGTAAATTTAGATATTTGGGAAGGCATAGTTCTTAAAGAATTTCGTTCAGTTGAGACAACATTTGCATTTCATTAATAATGAAATGAGATATCTAATTGTCATACTAATATCTTTGCTTTGCACATTATAGTCATTACATCTCCCACCTGATCGACGCCGATGCCACGGTCCTCGAGCAGAACAGGGTGAGCTTCATACCGTTCCATTCGTGATGTGAATTATTCAGTCTGTAGATTTTGAGCTGTTCAAGGTGTGGACTGTTGTATGGTTCCAGTAAAAATATAACTATACAGATATTTTTGTGTGCATAAAATCTGCATTGTACAATCTCCCTGATATTATGCATTTTATTGATACTCCACTAGAGTTGCTATCTCCTGGTGTTCATGGGCTCTGAGTCTGCCTGTACAGATTTTGAATTTTTCATGTAATAACAAGTAATACTGCTTAGTACTCCACAAATAAACTATTAGTGTGGGAGGTCTCTCAGTGAAACTGTATCATAATATTTGTTAATATTTTGCATGCCATTTGAAGTTCACTTGGCAAGCAAGTATTGTTTAGTACAGTATTTGTTGCTTTGAGATGAACTTGCAGCATAAACATCGAGTTAGATGATAAGTCCTTAGGTGCCGATTCTGATTTAAACATTGAGTTAATATAGTCCACAACATTACATATTTTGATTTGAAGTTAGTCTGTACAAGCCTATGTTTATGCCCGGTTTGTGTTAATTATCTTGACGTTAGTCTGTCACTTCTTTACTGACATTCTTGTTTGTTAAGGAATGGTGTGGTACAGTGTCTAATTTTCAGCTGATCGCTTGTATAGAAAATTTTGATCCAGAAAAACCAAGTACTTGTACAGGCATGCACAGCTTCCTCTCACTAAAAAAAACCAAGTGCTTGTCTCTCTCACTTTTGTTCACATTTGATCCAGATAAACTAAATACCTGTACAGGCACACAACTTCCTTTCACAAAAAAAACTAAGTACTTGTCTGTATCATGTTTGTTTGCTTTCTTTGAGAAATCTCATGTTTGTTTGCTAGGCCAGAAAATAGACAGCTCCAAGCCTGGTTAGCCCCATGCACTTACTGTAGCTCCCAGCCTGGTTAGCCCCATGCACTTACTGTTTGTTCGGTCCAGAACCAATGGCTAAACCAACTGCTGCACTTTTAGTTCTGTGATGTGTGTTTGTTACTTGCACTTGTAGGCTAACTCGATTATACTTTCATTTGACACAGTTTTCTTTGGACTAATTTTGCTTGTTTTCATGTGTGTTGCCCACATTTACGTGGTACCTTAGTATAGTAGTGGTGTGTCCATGGATGATTGCTTGGAAAATCAACTAATATTACTATCTGTATTCATTTGGGTGCTTGTTTTTTATAACATATTATAATTTTGAATGTGTTCTGATTCTACATAGGTTTGGCAGTTAATCCATGTTACTGCAGACTGAAGTTTTTTAGCAGGAATTACTTGGGTTCGGAAGCTGCCTTCAATCGTTGCTGTTGGAGATTAAAATCAGCTAGCAATGCATTTTCTTTTAAGTCATGTAACTCACTTTTTACAAAAGAAAAACTTATAGTGCTTTCTAGATGTGCTTTGGATGTTTTGATATTAGCTTTGCTTTTTCAAATCAGATTAGATTGTTGGAAATCTGTCTCTCTAAAAAGAGTAAGAAGCGTACTAATGCTTTAAAGGCCAAACATAAATCAGTTAGCATGTATGTATCAGGATATACAGCTTTTGTACACTTGTCGTTTGCATATTTAGTTCTGTTCTATACTATTGATAACTATCCTGTCAATACATGCTTGTTCTGTAACTTGTTGTCTCGATTGTTCAAATGATAATTAAGTTGTGTTCGATTGATGTCCTGCTAGCTGCTACTATTAATTTTTACTACCATGATGTTGATACTTCTTAGAATATGTTCAGTGCCTTAATTCTAGTAGTATTTGTTATCGAAAACATGATTGTATTGTGAGCTATCAAGTTCTTGGAGTCTTCTTAGAGCTTGCTGGTATTTACCTTTTTCCACCAATATAATATTTGCTAATATTTACTCCTCATGGTTGCTACTATTATCCATGCCCTCATGCTTCAGGATCGACTCCTAGCTGCTTGTGTATCTGTTTATTATTCTGTTCATTATTCTTTTCCTAGTTGTTCTTTGTTGGAAGATATTGCTTTCATTCTGAATTGGCAGCCATGATAACGATCATTTTCATTCTTCTACAGGAGCTCTAGGTTGAAGAAGTTAAAAGAAGGGAACGCTTCATCTTTATAGCTAGTTTTATGTTCCTGTGTGTTTTATGTTCCTGGGTGTTGTACTTCATAGCAGCACTTCCTGGGTGTTCCTGGGTGTTCTAAATTCCTGGATGATGTGAACTATGGCATGATTGTAATATATATAATATACTCATTTTGGTGGTCATTTGTGAAAATTTGTGTGATTGAAATACTTGAAATATTGATCATTTATTGTTTTTTTGAGGTGATGATCATTTATTGTTGATACATTAGAAATGAAACAAATACCATTTGGGCCCTAAAAAGGCCACAAATCAAACACTTCAGAAAAAATGAACAAAATTGCTTAAAAATCATTTGTGAAAAGGTGAAGGCCAAGAAGATAAAAGGCCTAGGCCCAAAAATAATGAGGCTGAAACGTTGGGCTTGGCCCATCTACTTGATCAAAATTAATATGAGAAAAAATACACTAAATTGGCTGAATTAATGGGCTCGGCCCATATAAACACCTAATTGGACTGGGCCGATTCTAATTTTTGACCTTTTCAATTAGTCGCAATTTTGCCACGTCAGATTGGCACGTCGGACCCGACGTGGCCTGGGCAGACAGCTAGTGACCAAAACAAAAGGTCATGGGTTCAATGACCTTCTGTGAGAAGGTCGTTAATTTCAGTTTACGACCGCCAGCTTTTGACCTTCTAACTTTTGTCACAAAAAGGTCGCAAATGAAAAACTATGACCTTTCAGCGGCCAATAGTGAGGGTCACAAGTTGACATATTTCTTGTAGTGTTTGGATCTCCCTCCCGACGAGGATGGCGGGCAGCGGTGGCCGAGGCACACGGGGGGTTTGGCTACAGCCGGCGGGAGTAGTACGAGATGGCGGCAGCGGCGGCCGGGCGCGTCCCGGGCTGCCGTTACGTCCTCAAACTGCTGCATCTCATCGGATTCGGCGACGGCTCGTTGAAGCACTCCGGGTCTGCATCGCATCATGAGGATTATGGTGGTGGTGGTCATATCCTACGTCGGAGGTGGTCGACCAGAGACTGGATGATCGGATCTCGAGATCTGTAATCTAGTCCTGGTTGTGAGTCGGGGAGACATAGTTAACGGTGAAAACCGAGCCGATGGCGAACGATGGCGGCGTTCTGCGCTGTTACCTTGATGAAGACATCATTCTGTAACTACTGTCAACCCACTCATGCTGCTCAGGGGGAAACCCTATGATCTGGTTTTCCACATCGGACGACGGCGACACTGTGGTGTCGTTTTTCTCTTGGGAGCATCGTTTGTGGAGCAGCGCTGGAAGTCAGAGGGAAGAGGTGGAGCGGCTTCGTCTTGCACGGAGCCTCGATGGAGATGTCAAGTCATGCCTGACCGACAGGTGCTACGCTTTGTCATGCCTGATCTGCGGGTGCTACGCACGACAGATCTTCCAAGGACTTCAAGCTATGTCGGCTGGTGGTACTTGGCAGCATGGCGTTGAGGTGTATCAGTGGTGACCGCGACGTGCTCAGCTGTTTGCGCGCAGGGAGGAGGTGCCGTTGGGCGCCTTGGTGGCGTCGACGATAGCTAGACCGAGCAAGGTTGATGCATCAGTACGATTCTGAAGATGGAGCGGCGACAGTTGACGGCGGTGGCCTCTGAGAGCACGCCGGACCAGCGTGTGCCCCAGACCCGGCAAGTGGCTAGGTTGGGGTCTCAGGTCTTAGATGTTAGGCTTGGCTGCGATGTCTGTTTGGTATTAGGCCCAGGCTATCTGCGCCTTTTCATTAACTGGATAGGTGTAGGGACAGTCTGTTGCTTAGACGGCGGCTTTAGTCTTACTGTTGTATCACTTTGTAAGGTCTTGTGAGAATAATTAATAAAGTGGCCATATGCATCGCCCAGATGCAGAGGCCGAGGGTCATCCTCCTTTTCTAAAAAATGAAAAAACGGGCTCAGGTTAACTTATCTGGAAGCTGTGAGGTTGGCATGATCACCACACAGGATCATGTTTTATGCAATTTTGTATTCTCTTGGTGAACAGTATGTACGACAATGAACTACTTTGAAAAAAATATAATTATGACAGTAATATCTTGAACACCATAAGTGAAGCCACATGTAATTTGGATTTTTCATGGGCCACATAATACGACATGGGATTCACGTACAGATTAATGTGTTACCTAAAGAAAATGTTTGACCACAAATGTATATGTCATGAGAATTTAAAGTTACTTGCAACTCCAATTAATAGTGTATATGTAACGTCAAATTAAAGTTGCATACAACTGCAATTCATAGTGTTTTTCACCTCAGTTTAAATACGTATCTGATTTTTTACGAACAAGACTTAGAGGTTGACCCTGTCTAGCATAAGCTCTGGGTCAGTGTTTAACATGGATGAGAGAAAAACAAAACCACATCCTATTCTCTCATTGTCATGACAATGATAGCAAGAAAAAACAGACATTCATAAACAAACAAAAAGATGGGAGTTTTCATTGCTTCCTAGCTCTCTTGTTCGTTGAGACGACAGAAGGATATAATGATCGAGGATGCTTAAAGAGAAATAAAGTTGACTGCATTATCAACAAGATGACAGGGCAAACTAGAAACAGCGATCAAGATTAGCAAGCAACTACATTAGTGACGTGAGTGATCACACTTGATAGTTGATGGTGAAGTACTCGAAAAGTAAAAGAAACATATGTGTACAATGGAATAAAGATTCTGCAAGGAATTATTATACATAATCTTCAGTCCTAATTCTCGTATCAACAAGTGTATTGAGTCCGTGTTTCCTGAATTGGGTCTGTTTGGCAAGATACACGCAAAAAGAATTTGTACGGAACTGTGTGATCAAAAGAGGGGGGAATGAGGGCCAATAGAAAGTACTGATTTTATATTAGATGGATCAAAGAACAGCTGCTGAATACCCGTGTGTATACCTTACAATTCAAAGTTTCAAATATTGTAACAATAAGTAATTAAGAACAAGTTCATATATACACAGAAGGAGGGTAAGGGAGAAAAGACCTCACTCATATGATTCCATGGGTGAGCAGCCGCCGCTGCATCCGCCGACAAGATGATGACAATCATATTGTGGGGCGTTGTGTAGAGTTTGGGCTATGACTTTGTGGTTGTGCATCGCCATTGTTCCTTTCCTCGCATCTCAAATGGCAGCTAATAAGAAGAAGAAAATACACTACAAAAGGACCAATCACATATGGAAATCACCAAGAACCACATCACAAAATTGGAGGCAAGAGGACACTTCTCAAACATCTCTCCATCTCCAACCCGTGACTGCTATAGGAACGAGTAGTGTTGCTGAGCAATCCTCATAGTGGTTGACTGCTCCTCCGAGCTAGGGTTCGTCACCACCGCGATGGCCCATGCTCTCACGGCTGGGTTACACTAGTAGAAAAGGGGGCAATGGTCCAGGCCCGGCCAGCCCATTAGTCCCGGTTCAATCCAGAACCGGGACCAATGGAGGCATTGGACCCGGTTCGTGAGCCCCGGGGGCCGGCCGGGCCATGTGGGCCATTGGTCCCGGTTCGTCTGGACCTTTTGGTCCCGGTTGGTGGGTCGAACCGGGACCAATGGGCCTCGCTCCTGGCCCACCACCATTGGTCCCGGTTGGTGGAATGAACCGGGACCAAAGGCTGCCCTTTAGACCCGGTTCAAGCCACCAACCGGGACCAATTAGTTGCCTATATATACCCCTCGCCCGCGAGCAGAGCACTCCCAGTGCTCTGTTTTTCGTGGCCGGCGAGGGGAGAGCTTTGTGGTGCTCTAGCTCACCTCCTATGCACACGAGGTGTTCGATGGAATGCCCGAGCCAGACTACTTAAGCTTTCTCATCTCCAGGCTCGACCTCCAAGCTCCATTTTCCTCAATATTTGTCTAGGTTTAGTGGTCCGTCACGTCCCGTCCCCGTCTTCACCGCCGTCGATCGCCCGCGCCGATCTCGTCGCCGGCACCACCGTGGTGAGCCTTTTGTTCTTATTTTCTTTCTGAAAGGAAAAAAAATTCTTACTTGTATGTTTATATAGATGCTTGTATAATTTTCTTACTTTTATTATTTCATCTTATATAGTGTGATGGTTTTGGTATCCGCCCCCGTCGGCCCTCGTCCTGTCTATGATTCGGATGTGGTATATATTATCTTTTCATAACTATTGGTTCATTTATTGTTTATGACAATTATGCCGACCAACGTGACATAGATTTTATTTATCTAGGAGGTTGTTGAACCGGAAATTCCAACCGACCCTATTGTCGAGAGGTTAAATTTAGTTGAAGAAAAAACAATTTGTTGAAGGAAAAAATTAGAAAAATTGAGGAGGAGAAGATGATATTGGAGTTGCATGTTGCGGATGTCATCGATGATCACAAGATCAAGATGGATGCAATGCGCTTGAAGATTAGAAAGATTAGAAAATATGCCATTCATACCGAGGCTTGGTATCATTATGCCGTTGGATCAGTTGTTACATTGGTTGCGATTATGATCGCATTTGTTTTCGCGTTGAAATGTTTTACATAGTTTCAGTGTATGGTTTAATTAATTTAGATGCTTTGCAGAGCTTTATGTTGTTAGATGAGAACTATGTATGTACTTTAGTTTTAATGAACTTCTATTAATTTGGTCACTTAATTATCTATTCATGATGTTCTGTAATGATTTTTGACACACTTAATTATATATAATGCATGCAGATGAACCGGCAATGGATGTACGGTTCAAGACACACCTCTGAGTACATTAAGGGCATGCATGATTTTCTCGAAGTAGCTGAGGCAAACAAGCAGAATGGTTTTATGTGTTGTCCATGCCCTATATGTGGGAATACGAAGTCTTACTCTAACCGGAAAATCCTCCACACCCACCTGCTTTACAAGGGTTTCATGCCACACTATAATGTTTGGACGAGGCACGGAGAAATAGGGGTTATGATGGAAGACGGCGAAGAAGAAGAGTACGATGACAACTATGTGCCCCCTGAATACGGTGATGCTACTGAACATCAAGAGGAACCAGACGATGTGCACGATGAAGCTAGAACGGGTGAAGCTGCTGAAGATCAAGAGGAACCAGACGATGTGCCCGATGATGATGATCTCCGCCAAGTCATTGTCGATGCAAGGACGCAATGCGAAAGTCAAAAGGAGAAGCTGAAGTTCGATCGCATGTTAGAGGACCACAAAAAAGGGTTGTACCCCAATTGCGAAGATGGCAACACAAAGCTCGGTACCGTACTGGAATTGCTGCAGTGGAAGGCAGAGAATGCTGTGACTGACAAAGGATTTGAGAAGCTACTGAAAATATTGAAGAAGAAGCTTCCAAAGGATAACGAATTGCCCAACAGGTCATACGCAGCAAAGAAGGTCGTATGCCCTCTAGGATTGGAGGTGCAGAAGATACATGCATGCCCTAATGACTGCATCCTCTACCGCGATGCGTACAAGGATCTGAACGCATGCCCGGTGAGGGAGTCCTGGACTAGGGGGTGTCCGGATAGCCGAACTATCATCATCGGCTGGACTCCAAGACTATGAAGATACAAGATTGAAGACTTTGTCCCGTGTCCGGATGGGACTTTCCTTAGCGTGGAAGGAAAGCTTGGCGATACGGATATGTAGATCTCCTACCATTGTAGCCGACTCTGTGTAACCCTAGCCCTCTCCGGTGTCTATATAAACCGGAGGGTTTTAGTCCATAGGACACAACAACAATCATGGCATAGGCTAGCTTCTAGGGTTTACCCTCCTTGATCTCATGGTAGGTCCACTCTTGTACTACCCATATCATCAATATCAATCAAGCAGGAGTAGGCTTTTACCTCCGTCGAGAGACCCCGAACCTGGGTAAAAACATCGTGTCCCTTGTCTCCTGTTACCATCCGCCTAGACGCACAGTTCGGGACCCCCTACCCGAGATCCGCCGGTTTTGACACCGACATTGGTGCTTTCATTGAGAGTTCCTCTGTGCCGTCACATATAGGCTCGATGGCTCCTTCGATCATCAACAACGACGCGGTCCAGGGTGAGACTTTTCTCCCCGGATAGATCTTCGTATTCGGCGGCTTTGCACTCCGGGCCAACTCACTTGGCCATCTGGAGCAGATTGAAAGCTACGCCCCTAGCCATCAGGTCAGATTCAGAAGTTTGAACTTCACGGCTGACATCCGCGGAGACTTGATCTTCAATGGATTCGAGCCACAGCCGAGCACGCCGCACTGTCTCGATGGGCATGATTTAGCTCTGCTGCCAGACAGTGCCCTGGAGGCCGCACATGAGTCCGCTTGATGCTTAATTCGGAGCCGACTGCGCAGATCGAGGATGGGTGGCTAGACACCACCTCGGGGGCTGCTACATCTACGGCGATGGAGCCAAATACCGACCTTGTCCCTTGTGAAGCCCGTGACTCCGAGGTGCCGGACTCCTCGCCGGACTCCAAACCTCCTGCGCCCCTACCAATCGAATCTGATTGGGCGCCGATCATGGAGTTCACCGCTGCGGACATCTTTCAGCACTCGCCTTTTGGCGGCATCCTGAATTCGCTAAAGTATCTCTCGTTATCAGGAGAACCCTGTCCGGGTCACAGTCAGGACGGTTGGGATGCGGACGACGAAATTCAAAGCCCACCCACCACCCACTTTATAGCCACTGTCGACGATCTAACCGACATGCTAGACTACGACTTTGAAGACATCGACGGTATGGACGACGATGCCGGAGACGACCAAGAACCAGCGCCTACTGGGCACTGGAAAGCCACCTCGTCATACAACATATACATGGTGGACATCCCAAAGGATGGGAAGGGCGAGGAAACAGCGGAGGAAGACTCCTCCAAGAAACAGCCTAAGCGCCGGCGTCAGCGGCGCCGCTCTAAATCCCGCCACAGCAAGAATGGAGATTCCGGCACCAGAGACAACAACACCCCTGATAGTGCCGAAGACAACCCCCTCTAGAAAGATTCAGCACAGGAGGACGGAGAAGCCAGCCCTCATGAGAGTGCGGCATACGAAGAGGTAGAGGATGATAATTATATGCCTCCCTCTGGAGACGAGGCAAGCCTCGACGATGACGAATTCATCGTGCCTGAGGATCCCGTCGAACAGGAGCGTTTTAAACGCAGGCTTATGCACTAGTAGAAAAAGGGTCAAACGTGCAGCACATTAGTGCCGGTTTGTATTAGAGCCGGCCCTAATGTATACATCAGTGTCGGTTCCAACGGCTAGCCGGGCCGCTCTCATTAGTACCGGTTCGTGGCTAACCTTTAGCATCGATTCGTGCCACGAACCGGTACTAATGAGGGTGGTGGCAGGATGTTGTCAGTCTGGGCCCCCTCCAGCACCTTTAGTACCGGTTCGTGCCACGAACCGGTACTATAGGTCCTCCTGCATATAAACCCTTCGTCCAGCTCGCTCTGTTCTTCCCCCTTTCCCCTCTCCTCTCCTCTCTGTTCTTCCTCTTCTCCCCTCGAGCTCATCACACATTTTGCCAAAAATTTGTCAAGATTTGAAGGCCCCCATCCATTCAAGTGATCACAAAGGTTAGCAACTTTGTCCTTTCATCTCTCATTGCTAGATTAGCTCTTCCCATGCTTTGTATAGTTACTAATTTGTGAGTTTAGTAATTTGGGAGGAAATATATATATATATGTGCTAGTATTTGATTTATATGCAATTTGAGGTCAAAAATAACACTTAGTTTGCATATGTAGGTGTGGTTTACTTAGTGCCTTCTAAATCTCCGTCGTAACCACCGTCGATCGCCCGCACCGTCCCGTCACCGGCACCACCTTGTGGTGAGCCTCTTGTTCATGAAATTTTATATAAAAAATTGATGTTTGTGTGATTTGGATATATAGTTAATCATGTAATAATTATCTTACCCGTACGTTGTTTGTTATACATAGTGCCATGGTTTTGATATCTGTCCCCGTCGGCCCTCGTCCTTGTTATGATTCGGATGTGGTATATTCTCTTTTAAAACTATTTGTTGCATTTCGTGTTTATGACAAATTATGCCCATCAAGTTGACATAGATATTTTTATCTAGGAGGTATGTGAACCGGAAATTCCAACCGACCCTATTGTTGAGAGGTTAAATTTAGTTGAAAGAGAAAACGAGTACTTGAAAGAAAAATTGAAAAGAATTGAGGGGGAGAAGATGGAATTGGAGTTGCATGTTGCCGATGTCGTCGATGATCACAAGATCAAGATGGAGAAAATGCGCTTGAAGAATAGAAAGATTAGAAAATATGCCATCGATAGCGAGGCTTGGTATCATTATGCTGTTGGATCAATTGTTACCTTAGTTGCGATCTTGATCGCATTTGTTGTTGCATTTAAATGCTTTAGCTAGAGAGTTATTTGTTTGTTGCATTTAAGTGTTGTATGAACTTTATGTATAAACTTGTATTAATTTGGTCTATTCGGTGTTGTGTAATGAAGATGAGCCGGCAATGGATGTACGATGACCGATGCTCTCCCTAGTTCGTTGAGGGCGTGCATACTTTTCTGCTTGCGGCTGAGGCAAACAAGCGGGCGGATGGTTTTATGCCTTGTCCATGTGCTGGCTGTAAGAATGGTCGCAATTACTCTACGTCAAGAACCATTCACGTCCACCTGTTTGAGTCCGGTTTCATGCCCCACTATAATGTTTGGACCAAGCACGGAGAAAGAGGGGTTATGATGGAAGACAATGAAGAAGAAGAGGACGACGATAGCTATCCTGGCCATGGGTTCCCTGAATACGATGATACAACAATGGGGGAAGAAGCTGAGCCGGTAATGCGTGAAGAAGCTGAGCTGGCAATGCGGGAAGAAGCTGAAGAAGAGGCATCAGATGAGCCCGTTGATGATCTAGGTCGGGCCATTGCCGATGCAAAGAGAAACTGCGCAAGTGATTTGGAGAAGAAGAAGTTGCAGCGCATGTTAGAGGATCACAAAAAATTGTTGTACCCGAATTGCGTAGGTGACAAGAAAAAGCTGGGCACCACACTAGAATTGCTGCAATGGAAGGCAGAGAATGGTGTATCTGACAAGGGATTTGGAAAGTTGCTGGTAATGATAAAGGATATGCTTCCAAAGGACAACGAATTGCCTGAGAGTACGTACGAAGCAAAGATGGCTGTCTGCCCTCTAGGGTTAGAGGTGCAGAAGATACATGCATGCCCTAATGATTGAATCCTCTACCGCGGTGAGTACGAGGATTTGAACGCTTGCCCGGTATGTGGTGCATTGCACTATAAGATCAGCTGCGATGAGCCTGGTGATGTCGAGGGCGAGCGCCCCAGGAAGAAGATTCCTGCCAAGGTGATGTGGTATTCTCCTATAATACCACGGTTGAAACGTTTGTTCCAAAACAAAGAGCATGCCAAGGCGATGCGATGGCACAGAGAAGACCGTAAGAAAGACGGAAAGTTGAGAGTACCCGCTGACGGGTCGCAGTGGAGAAAAATTGAAAGAAAGTACGGGAAGGAGTTTGCAGATGATGCAAGTAGCGTATAGTTTGGTCTAAGCGCAGATGGCATTAATCCTTTTGGGGAGCAGAGCAGCAACCATAGCACCTGGCCTGTGACTCTATGTTTGTATAACCTTCCTCCTTGGTTGTGCAAGAAGCGGAAGTTCATTATGATGCCAGTGCTCATCCAAGGCCCTAAGCAACCCGACAACGACATTGATGTGTACCTAAGGCCATTAGTTGAAGAACTCTTACAACTGTGGAATGGAACAGGTGTACGTGCGTGGGATGAGCACATGGGGGAAGAATTTGACCTAAAGGCATTGCTGTCCGTGACCATCAATGATTGGCCTGCTCTCAGTAACCTTTCAGGACAGACAAACAAGGGATACCGCGGATGCACGCACTGTTTGGATGATACCGATAGTATATATTTGAATAGTTGTAAGAAGAATGTGTACCTAGGACATCGTCGATTTCTTCCGAGCAGACATCCCGTAAGAAAGAAAGGAAAGCATTTCAAAGGTGAGGCGGATCACCGGACGAAGCCTCGCCACCGTACTGGTGCTGATGTACATGATATGGTCAAGGATTTGAAGGTGATATTTGGAAAGGGTCCTGGCAGACAACCTGTTCCGAAGGACGCGGACGGACGTGCATCCATGTGGAAGAAGAAATCTATATTTTTGGGACCTGCCATATTGGAAAGACCTAGAGGTCCGCTCCGCAATCGACGTGATGCACGTGACGAAGAATCTTTGCATGACCCAGCTTGGCTTCTTGGGCGTGTATGGGAAGACAAAAGATACACCTGAGGCACGGGAGGACCAGCAACGTATGCACGGAGAAGACAACATACATGAGGGTCATGCAAGCTACGCTCTTACCAAAGAAGAGAAGGAAATCTTCTTTGAATGCCTGCTCAGTATTAAGGTACCATCTGGCTTCTCGTCGAATATAAAGGGAATAATAAACATGGCAGAGAAAAAGTTCCAGAACCTAAAGTCTCATGACTGCCACGTGATTATGATGCAACTGCTTCCGGTTGCATTGAGGGGGCTTCTACCGGAAAACGTTCGATTAGCCATTGTGAAGCTATGTGCATTTCTCAATGCAATCTCTCAGAAGGTAATCGATCCAGAAATCATACCAAGGTTACAGAATGATTTGGTGCAATGTCTTGTCAGTTTCGAGTTGGTGTTCCCACCATCCTTCTTCAACATCATGACGCACGTCCTAGTTCACCTATGCGAAGAGATTAACGTTTTGGGTCCTGTATTTCTACACAATATGTTCCCCTTTGAGAGGTTCATGGGAGTCTTAAAGAAATATGTTCATAACCGTGCTAGGCCAGAAGGAAGCATCTCCAAGGGCCATCAAAATGAGGAGGTCATTGAGTTTTGTATTGACTTTATTCCTGACCTTAAGCCGATTGGTGTTCCTGAATCGCGGCATAAGGGCAGACTGGATGGAAAAGGCACGCTAGGAGGGGAACAAATAATATGTATGGACGGACATTCTCTCACTGAAGCACACTACACAGTTCTACAGAATTCCACCTTGGTGGCTCCGTATATGGATGAACACAAGAATTTTCTATGCTCTAAACACCCGGAGCGGTCTGATGACTGGATTACACGTGAACAAACCAGAAGTTTCGCCAACTGGTTGTAGACACGTACCATGCATGACACCTCTATTGAAGATGACCTGTACTTGCTGTCCCAGTTACCATCTTCGAATATAATGACTTTCAAAGGGTATGAGATAAATGGTAATACATTTTACACGATCGCCCAAGATAAGAAGAGCACCAACCAAAATAGTGGTGTCCGCTTTGATGCAGAAACCAAGACGGGAAAGGAAACATATTATGGTTATATACAGGACATATGGGAACTTTACTATCGACGTGGTTTAAAGGTCCCTTTGTTTCGGTGCAAATGGGTCAATATGACATGAGGCGGGGTAACGGAAGACCCGCAGTACAGAATGACAACAGTGGATCTCAACAATCTTGCGTATGCAGACGAACCATTCGTCCTAGCCAATGATGTGGCACAGGTTTTCTATGTGAAGGATGTTGGGGAACGTAGCAGAAATTCAAAATTTTCCTACGTGTCACCAAGATCTATCTATGGAGAAACCAGCAACGAGGGGAAGGAGAGTGCATCTACATACCCTTGTAGATCGCTAAGCGGAAGCGTTCAAGAGAACGGGGTTTAAGGAGTCGTACTCGTCGTGATCCAAATCACCGGAGATCCTAGTGCCGAACGGACGACACCTCCGCGTTCAACACACGTACAGCCTGGTGACGTCTCCCATGCCTTGATCCAGCAAGGAGAGAGGGAGAGGTTGAGGAAGACTCCATCCAGCAGTAGCACGACGGCGTGGTGGTGGTGGAGGAGCGTGGCAATCCTGCAGGGCTTCGCCAAGCACTGCGGGAGAGGAGGAGGACTTGGAAGAGGGGGAGGGCTGCGCCAGAACTTCGTGTGAAGCTCCCATGCGCCTCCCCACTATATATAGGGGTGGAGGGGCTGGTTTCTTGCCCTCCAAGTCCATTGGGGCGTTGGCCAAGGTGGGAGGAAAGAAATCCCATCATTTCCTTCCCCAACGATTGTTATCCCCCCTTTTTAGGGATCTTGATCTTATCCCTTCGGGATATGATCTTATTCCTTCTAAGGGGGGATCTTGGTGCGCCTTGACCAGGGGTGTGGGGCCTTTCCCCCACTACCCACGTTCATGTGGGTCCCCCCATGCAGGTGAGCCCCACTCCGGAACCTTCTAGAACCCGGTACAATACCGAAAAATCCCGAACATTTTCCGGTGGCCAAAATAGGATTTCCCATATATAAATCTTTACCTCCAGACCATTCCGGAACTCCTCGTGACGTCCGGGATCTCATCCGAGACTCCGAACAACATTCGGTAACCACATACAAACTTCCTTTATAACCCTAGCATCATCGAACCTTAAGTGTGTAGACCCTACGGGTTCGGGAGACATGTAGACATGACCGAGACGTTCTCCGGTCAATAACCAACAGCGGGATCTGGATACCCATGTTGGCTCCCACATGTTCCACGATGATCTCATCGGATGAACCACGATGTCAAGGACTCAATCGATCCCGTATACAATTCCCTTTGTCTAACGGTATTGTACTTGCCCGAGATTCGATCGTCGGTATACCGATACCTTGTTCAATCTCGTTACCGGCAAGTCTCTTTACTCGTTCCGTAACACATCATCCCGTGATCAACCCCTTGGTCACATTGTGCACATTATGATGATGTCCTACCGAGTGGGCCCAGAGATACCTCTCCGTTTACACGGAGTGACAAATCCTAGTCTCGATCCGTGTCAACCCAACAGACACTTTTGGAGATACCCGTAGTGCACCTTTATAGTCACCCAGTTACGTTGTGACGTTTGATACACCCAAAGCACTCCTACGGTATCCGGGAGTTACACGATCTCATGGTCTAAGGAAGAGATACTTGACATTGGAAAAGCTCTAGCAAACGAACTACACGATCTTTGTGCTATGCTTAGGATTGGGTCTTGTCCATCACATCATTCTCCTAATGATGTGATCCCGTTATCAACGACATCCAATGTCCATAGCCAGGAAACCATGACTATCTGTTGATCACAACGAGCTAGTCAACTAGAGGCTCGCTAGGGACATATTGTGGTCTATGTATTCACACGTGTATTACGATTTCCGGATAATACATTTATAGCATGAATAAAAGACAATTATCATGAACAAGGAAATATAATAATACTTTTATTATTGCCTCTAGGGCATATTTCCAACAGTCTCCCACTTGCACTAGAGTCAATAATCTAGTTCACATCGCCATATGATTAACACTCACAGGTCACATCACCATGTGACTAACATCCAAAGAGTTTACTAGTGTCATTAAACTAGTTCACATCATCATGTGATTAAGACTCAATGAGTTCTGGGGTTTGATCATGTTTTGCTTGTGAGAGAGGTTTTAGTCAACGGGTCTGCAACTTTCAGATCCGTATGTACTTTGCAAATCTCTAGGTCATTCTGTAAACGCTGCTTCCACGCTCCATTTGGAGCTATTCCAAATGGTTGCTCCACTATACGTATCCGGTTTGCTACTTAGAGTCACTCGGATAGGTGTTAAAGCTTGCACCGACGTAACCCTTTACGCCGAACTCTTTATCACCTCCACAATCGAGAAACATGTCCTTATTTACTCCAAGGACAATTTTGACCGCTGTCCAATGATCCATTCCTGGATCATTCTTGTACCCCTTGACTGACTCATGGCAAGGCACACTTCTGGTGCGGTGCACAGCATAGCATACTATAGAGCCTACGTCTGAAGTATAGGGGACGACCTTCGTCCTTTCTCTCTATTATGCCGTGGTCGAGCTTTTAAGTCTTAACTTCATACCTTACATCTCAGGCAAGAACTCCTTCTTTGACTGATCCATCTTGAACACCTTCAAGATCATGTCAAGGTATATGCTCATTTGAAAGTACCATTAAGCGGTTTTTGATCTATCCTCATAGATCTTGATGCTCAATGTTCAAGTAGCTTTAACCAGGTTTTCACTTGAAAAACACTTTTCAAATAACCCTATATGCTTTACAAAAAATTCTACATCATTTCTGATCAACAATATACTCATCAGAAATTCTATAGTGCTCCCACTCACTTCTTTGGGAATACAAGTTTCTCATAAACTTTTGTATAAACCCAAAATCTTTAATCATCTCATCAAAACATATATTCCAACTCCGAGATGCTTACTCCAGTCCTTAGAAGGATCGCTGGAGCCAGCATACCTTTTAGCATCCTTAGGATCGACAAAACCTTTCTGATTGTATCGCATACAACCTTTCCTTACGAAAACTGGTAAGGAAACTTGTTTTGACATCCATCTGCCAGATTTCATAAATGCAGCTAATGCTAACATGATTCCGACGGACTTAAGCATCGCCACGGATGAGAAAATCTCATCGTAGTCAACTCCTTGAACTTGTGAAAAACTCTTCGCCACAAGTCGAGCTTCATAGTCGGTGACATCACCGTCCACGTCCGTCTTCTTCTTAAAGATCCATTTATCTCAATGGCTTGCCAATCATCGGGCAAGTCCACCAAAGTCCATGCTTTGTTCTGATACATGGATCCTATCTCGGATTTCATGGCTTCTAACCATTTGTCGGAATTTGGGCCCACCATCACTTCTCCATAGCTCGTAGGTTCATTGTTGTCTAGCAACATGACCTTCAAGACAGGATTACTGTACCACTCTGAAGTAGTACGCATCCTTATCACCCTACGAGGTAGGGTAGTGACTTGATTCGAAGTTTCATGATCACTATCATAAGCTTCTACTTCAATTGGTGTAGGTGCCACATGAACAACTTCCTGTGCCCTGCTACACACTAGTTGTAGTGATGGTTCAATAACCATATCAAGTCTCCACCATCCTCCCACTCAACTTTTCGAGACAAAACTTTCCTCGAAAAGGGACCCGATTCAAGAAACAATCCCTATTGCTTTCGGATCTGAATTAGGAGGTATACCCAACTGTTTTGGGTGTCCTATGAAGATGCAATTTATCCGCTTTGGGTTCTAGCTTATCAACCTGAAACTTTTCACATAAGCGTCGCAACCCCAAACTTTTAAGAAACGACAAGTTAGGTTTCTCCAAACCATAGTTCAAACGGTGTCGTCTCAACGGAATTACGTGGTGCCCTATTTAGAGTGAATGTGGTTGTCTCCAATGCCTAACCCATAAACGATAGTGGTAATTCGATAAGAGACATCATGGTACGCACCATATCCAATAGGGTGCAACTATGATGTTCGGACACACCATCAAACTATGGTGTTCCAAGCGGTATTAATTGTGAAACAATTTCCACAATGTCTTAATTGCGTGCGAAAGCTCATAACTTAGATACTCATCTCTATGATCATATCATAGACATTTCATCCTCTTGTCACGATGATCTTCAACTTCACTCTGAAATTACTTGAACCATTCAATAATTCAGACTTGTGTTTCATCAAGCAAATATACTCTACATCTACTCGAATCATCTGTGAAGTAAGAACATAACGATATTCACTGCATGCCTCAGCACTCATTGGACTGCACACATCAAAATGTGTTACTTCCAACAAGTTGCTATCTTGTTCCATTTTACTGAAAAACGAGGCTTTTTAGTCATCTTGCCCATGTGGTATGATTTGCATATCTCAAGTGATTCAAAATCAAGTGAGTCCAAACGATCCATCTGCATGGAGTTTCTTCATGCGTATACACAAATAGACATGGTTCGCATGTCTCAAACTTTTCAAAAACGAGTGAGTCCAAAGATCCATCAACATGGAGCTTCTTCATGCGTTTTACCCCAATATGACTTACATGGCAGTGCCACAAGTAAGTGGTACTATCATTACTATCTTATACCTTTTGGCATGAAAATGTGTATCACTACGATCGAGATTCAATAAACCATTCCTTTAGGTGCAAGACCATTGAAGGTATTATTCAAATAAATAGAGTAACCATTATTCTCCTTAAATGAATAACCGTATTGCGATAGACATAATCCAATCATGTCTATGCTCAACGCAAACACCAAATCTCGATGGTAGAGGGAGCGTGCGATGCTTGATCACATCAACATTGGAAACACTTCCAACACATATCGTCAGCTCACCTTTAGCTAGTCTCCGTTTATTCCGTAGATTTTATTTCGAGTTACTAACACTTAGCAACCAAACCGGTATCTAATACCCTGGTGCTACTAGGAGTACTAGTAAAGTACACATTAACATAATGTATATCCAATATACTTCTATCGACCTTGCCAGCCTTCTCATCTACCAAGTATCTAGGGTAATTCCGCTCCAGTGGTTGTTCCCCTTATTACAGAAGCACTTAGTCTCGGGTTTGGGTTCAACCTTGGGTTTCTCCACTAGAGCAGCAGCTGATTTGCCGTTTCATGAAGTATCCCTTCTTGCCCTTGCCCTTCTTGAAACTAGTGGTTTCACCAACCATCAACAATTGATGCTCCTTCTTGATTTCTACTTTCGCGATGTCAAACATCGCGAATACCTCAAGGATCATCATATCTATCCCTGATATGTTATAGCTCATCACGAAGCTCTAGCAGCTTGCTGGTAATGACTTTGGAGAAACATCACTATCTCATCTGGAAGATCAACTCCCACTCAATTCAAGTGATTGTTGCACTCAGACAATCTGAGCACAAGCTCAACGATTGAGCTTTTCTCCCTTAGTTTGCAGGCTAAGAAAATCGTCGGAGGTCTCATACCTCTTGACGTGGGCACAAGCCTGAAATCTCAATTTCAGCCCTCGAAACATCTCATATGTGCCGCGACGTTTCGAAAACGTCTTTGGTGCCTCAACTCTAAACCGTTTAACTGAACTATCACGTAGTTATCAAAACGTGTATGTCTGATGTTCGCAACATCCACAAACCACGTTTGGGGTTCAGCACACTGAGCAGTGCATTAAGGACATAAGCTTTCTACTGTCCGCATAATCGCTACTGTCAACTTTCAACTATATTTTCTCTAGGAACATATCTAAACAGTGGAACTAAAGCGCGAGCTTATGACATAATTTGCAAAGATCTTTTGACTATGTTCAGGATAATTAAGTTCATCTTATGAACTCCCACTCAGATAGACATCCCTCTAGTCATCTAAGTGATTACATGATCTGAGTCAACTAGGCCGTGTCCGATCATCACGTGAGACGGACTAGTCATCATCGGTGAACATCTTCATGTTGATCGTATCCTCCATACGACTCATGCTCGACCTTTTGGTCTCTGTGTTCCGAGGCCATGTCTGTACATGCTAGGCTCGTCAAGTTAACCCTAAGTGTTTCGCGTGTGTAAATCTGTCTTACACCCGTTGTATGTGAACGTAAGAATCCATCACACCCGATCATCACGTGGTGCTTAGAAGCGACGAACTTTAGCAATGGTGCACAGTTAGGGGAGAACACTTCTTGAAATTGTTGTAAGGGATCATCTTATTTACTACCGTCGTTCTAAGTAAACAAGATGCATAGACATGATAAACATCACATGCAATCAAATAGTGACATGATATGGCCAATATCATTTTGCTCCTTTTGATCTCCATCTTCGGGGCTCCATGATCATCATCGTCACCGGCATGACACCATGATCTCCATCATCATGATCTCCATCATCGTGTCTCCATGAAGTTGTCTCGCCAACTTATTACTTCTACTACTATGGCTACCGGTTAGCAATAAAGTAAAGTAATTACATGGCGTTGTTCAATGACACGCAGGTCATACAATAAATTAAGACAACTCCTATGGCTCCTGCCGGTTGTCATACTCATCGACATGCAAGTCGTGATTCCTATTAAAAGAACATGATCAATCTCATACATCACATATCATTCATCACATTCTTCTTGGCCATATCACATCACATAGCATACCCTGCAAAAACAAGTTAGACGTCCTCTAATTGTTGTTTGCATGTTTTACGTGGCTGCTATGGGTTTCTAGCAAGAACGTTTCTTACCTACGCAAAACCACAACGTGATATGCCAATTGCTATTTACCCTTCATAAGGACCCTTTTCATCGAATCCGTTCCGACTGAAGTGGGAGAGACTGGCACCCGCTGGCCACCTTATGCACCAAGTGCATGTCAATCGGTGGAACCTGTCTCACGTAAGTGTACGTGTAAGGTCGTTCCGGGCCACTTCATCCCACAATACCGTCGAAACAAGATTGGACTAGTAACGGTAAGCATATTGAACAAAATCAACGCACACAACAACTTGTGTTCTACTCGTGCATAGAAACTACGCATAGACCTAGCTCTGATACCACTGTTGGGGAACGTAGCATAAATTCAAAATTTTCCTACATGTCACCAAGAACTATCTATGGAGAAACCAGCAACGAGGGTAAGGAGAGTGCATCTACATACCCTTGTAGATTGCTAAGCGGAAGCGTTCAAGAGAACGGGGTTGAAGGAGTCGTACTCGTCGTGATCCAAATCACCGGAGATCCTAGTGCCGAACGGACGGCACCTCCGCGTTCAACACACGTACAGCCCGGTGACGTCTCCCATGCCTTGATCCAGCAAGGAGAGAGGGAGAGGTTGAGGAAGACTCCATCCAGCAGCAGCACGACGGCGTGGTGGTGGTGGAGGAGCGTGGCAATCCTGCAGGGCTTCGCCAAGCACCGCGGGAGAGGAGGAGGACTTGGGAGAGGGGGAGGGCTGCGCCAGAACTTCGTGTGAAGCTCCCATGCGCCTCCCCACTATATATAGGGGTGGTGGGGCTGGTTTCTTGCCCTCCAAGTCCATTGGGGCGTTGGCCAAGGTGGGAGGAAAGAAATCCCATCATTTCCTTCCCCAACGATTGTTATCCCCCCTTTTTAGGGATCTTGATCTTATCCCTTCGGGATATGATCTTATTCCTTCTAAGGGGGGATCTTGGTGCGCCTTGACCAGGGGTGTGGGGCCTTTCCCCCACTACCCACGTTCATGTGGGTCCCCCCATGCAGGTGGGCCCCACTCCGGAAACTTCTAGAACCTTCCCGGTACAATAGCGAAAAATCCCGAACATTTTCCGGTGGCCAAGGACTTCCCATATATAAATCTTTACCTCCGGACCATTCCGGAACTCCTCGTGACGTCCGGGATCTCATCCGGGACTCCGAACAACATTCGGTAACCACATACAAACTTCCTTTATAACCCTAGCGTCATCGAACCTTAAGTGTGTAGACCCTACGGGTTCGGGAGACATGTAGACATGACCGAGACGTTCTCCGGTCAATAACAAACAACGGGATCTGGATACCCATGTTGGCTCCCACATGTTCCACGATGATCTCATCGAATGAACCACGATGTCAAGGACTCAATCGATCCTGTATACAATTCCCTTTTTCTAACGGTATTGTACTTGCCCGAGATTCGATCGTCGGTATACCGATACCTTGTTCAATCTCGTTACCGGCAAGTCTCTTTACTGGTTCCGTAACACATCATCCCGTGATCAACCTCTTGGTCACATTGTGCACATTATGATGATGTCCTACCGAGTGGGCCCAGAGATACCTCTTCGTTTACACGGAGTGACAAATCCCAGTCTCGATCCGTGTCAACCCAACAGACACTTTTGGAGATACCTGTAGTGCACCTTTATAGTCACCCAGTTACGTTGTGACGTTTGATACACCCAAAGCACTACTACGGTATCCGGGAGTTACACGATCTCATGGTCTAAGGAAGAGATACTTGACATTGGAAAAGCTCTAGCAAACGAACTACATGATCTTTGTGCTGTGCTTAGGATTGGGTCTTGTCCATCACATCATTCTCCTAATGATGTGATCCCGTTATCAAAGACATCCAATGTCCATAGCCAGGAAACCATGACTATCTATTGATCACAACGAGCTAGTCAACTAGAGGCTCGCTAGGGACATATTGTGGTCTATGTATTCACACGTGTATTACGATTTCTGGATAATACAGTTATAGCATGAATAAAAGACAATTATAATGAACAAGGAAATATAATAATACTTTTATTATTGCCTCTAGGGCATATTTCCAACAAAGGACATCTCTACCAAGCCAAGAAAAAGAAAAGATAAGGAAGCGAATGCATCGTACGATGAGCCAAAGCGGCACATAGTTCTTTCTGGGAAGAGAAACATCGTGGGAGTGGATGACAAGACAGATAAGTCAGAAGATTATGAAAAGTTTGATTAAATTGCTCCAATCATAGTGAATATTGACCCTAGCATCCCGTTAAATGATGAAGATTTTCCATGGTTACGGCGCAAAGGGACACACGCGAAGAAAAAGTTTCACACCCAAATATCTGGGATGTGATCGGCTTCACTATCATCACTTTCTTCTGTGTTTCACACCCAGGAGGGAATGTCTGTAATAGTTAGGGTAGTTATGTGTTTTGGCATTTGAAACGCGAAGAAATTTTATGTGCAAACAAATTCTTTTCATGCATTTACTGATTTTTTTTCCAGCTAAATGACCCTGAAATGGAAAAGCAATTCAAATGAACTCAGAAAAGGTTGAAAGTTGGCATGGTATCATAATTTCATACAAATAGCATGTGCAAGAAAGTAGAGAGGGTTACGGCAAAAACTGGATGCACTTCGTGTACAAAATGGACAATCTCTTTCGAAGTATCAGGGTTTCCGACGAAAACTGAACTGTTACAAAGGCATTTCATTTTTTAAATAACCTAAGCATTACTAAATTGAATATAATGATAAAACACACTAATATTAAACATAAGAAAAAAGAATCACTGAAAAAACTTTTTTCAAAGTTAAGTTATTCACAAACTAGTGCTTCACACAAATTTCAAATAATTCAAAATTTAAACTATTCAAATTTGAAATCTACCGGCACTAACAGAAAGTTTGTAATTTTTTTTACCTAAAGCAAAAATATTCACAAAGAAACTCTAAATACAGCAAAAAACAACTCAAAAATAAATAAAACAAAAAAATAAAGCAAAAAAATAAAGAAAAAAAAAGCCCGCCTACTGGGCCAAAGCGGCCTGCATACGACTAGCGACACAACCTTTCGTTGGGCCAGGATGCAGGCCCGCGAAGGCCCAATAGGCCCACAAGGCGAGGAGGACAGGTGGGCCCAGTAGGCCTGATTAGGAGAGGAGCTCGAGAGAGCTACCGCACTGGGGCTTATAAACCAGTGCGGTAGCCCCTCGACTAGCGAGGTGAGACTAAACTTCCGCACCGCACCTGCACCAGCGCACCCCCTTTAGTACCGGGTCGTGGCACAAACCGGTACTAAAGGGGGGGGGGGCTTTAGTACCGGTTTGTGCCACCACCCGGTACTAAAGGGGGTCGCTTCCCCGCCGCTTGGCCTGGCCAAAACAGATCTTTAGTTCCGGTTGGTGGCTCCAACCGGTACTAAAGGTGCCTTCTATATATACAACTGCTACGAAAATTTCAGTTTCCCTCTGTTTTCGCCTCTGTTCCGTCGTCTTCGTCGCCGTCGCCGCCGCCCTCGATCGTCTCTGACGTCGCCGCACGTCTCCGTGGCCGCCCCCGTCCCCGTCGCCGCCCTCGTCCCCGTCGCCGGCCCCGTCCGCGTCGCCGCCCTCGTCTCCGTCGCCGCCCCCGTCCCCGTCGCCGCCCTCGTCTCCGTCGCGCCGTCCCCGCCGTCGCCGCCCCGGCCATCGCCTCGCCGTCGCCTCGCCTCGCCGTCGCCTCTCCTCGTCGTCGCCTCGCCGTCGCCTCGCCGTCGCCGTCGCCCGCTGTGAGTCCTCCAGCCCCGAGCCCGTACACACACACACAAGCATTAGATAATTAGTCTTTAATTAGTTTAGATAATTAGTCTTTAATTAGTTTAGATTATTTAGATTATTATTTTGTATGTTTAATTAGTTTAGATAATTAGTGTTTAATTAGTTTAGATTATTTAGATTATTATTTTTTCACTATTATTTGTTAGATGGATATAATTAGTGCTTAATCAGTTAGAAATTAGTGTTATATAGAAATGTTAGAAATTAGTGTTATATAGAAATGTTAGAAATGTTAGAAATTTTAGTGTTATTTAGATTATTTAGATTAGCATAATTAGTGTTATATAGAAATGTTAGAAATTTTAGTTATCAAAATCCAATCATTAAAAAATGTTACTTTTTGCGGGCATATAGCTAGTATTTGTTCTCGACGATGCCCGGCCCGCATCCTCGCCGTCGACCCGTCCGCGACGACGTCCAGCCGACCCATGTCCGGGACTGGGCTCCGCCGGGCTGGCACTGGGAGGTGCTGCTTGGAGGGGCGCGCCGCTTGATGAGGAACCCGGCCGCGGGTCCCGTCGTCGACCTTGATCTCGTTTGGTGGCGTTCGCGTGGGCCAGTTTCGGTGCGGAGGGACCCGGCCCCGCCGGAGGTGGTATGTCGCCGTGTCAGGGAGGAGGACGAGCACGTCCATCGCTACATGGTTGCGTTAGAGGGCGGCAGGTTCTCCAATACGTGGCAGTATCTTCGGGGATCTCACTTCAGCTATGATCCTCTGAGGGTTCCTTCTCTTTGGGTGTCCACCGCCCGCACCGGAGGAACCGCGAGTGTCCTAGATTCTTCTGTAGTATTCGATCTTTATTAGCTAATAGCCAGTGATGTACTATTCAATATTATATATTATTCGAGACGATGTATTCGAGATTATATCTATTATTCTGGATGATGTATTCGAGATTATATCTATTATTCGAGACGATGTAATTTGAATACTAAATTGTTCTATATTTCTTTTGGATTAGTTAAACAAAAGCTATGGCAGACAATACCGACAGAGAGGGAGAACAGACCATGTTCGATATGATACGCGGGCCAGATGATAATCAGAATGAAGAAGATTATGACGGCTCCGAATTTCTAAACAACACCGGAGAGGGTGATATGATATTCGATCGCGACGACGAAATTGATGAAGTCATGAACTATGATTATGACGATGATGAAGAACATGTTGATCCTGAAACAACAAACACCGGCGAGGTATATATATTTATATAAGCAGGCATCTGGTGATCATCACATGTTTTAAATGACTTGAAGATATATTAACGAATCGATCTTTGTTCTTTCAGCCATCCGGATCGAGCAAATCTTCAGGCAAAATGACGAAACGAGGCCCGAACAAAAAGTTGAAGCCGGGCATAAAGTACAATATCGAGGCATGCGGCCCTACTGGCAAACCATTAGCGCCTAAGAAGATTGCGGACAAGTTTGTTCGTCAGTGCGGAGTTCTTGTGAAGGACCAACTCCCGATCAAACTTCAAGAATGGAGAGCGCCAGCAAAGCCACGTCCAGATGTTACTTTTGTCGACAAGAATCAAAAAGATCTGCTTTGGGATACTCTCATGGAACATTTCACCCTACCAAATCATTTCACAGAGGCAGATGTGCAGAAAGTCAAAGAGGCTCCTCTTAGGATGATGGCGACTGCATTCAAGAACTACAAGAATCGTGAATGGAACAAGTACGTCAAGGGAGGAAGGAAGACTCCAGTACTCAAGGGAACACTGGAGAACCAACGTGATCATTGGGACGATTTCGTGAAATTCAAGGATTCGGAATTAGCTAAGGAACGTTCGAGAATAAACAAGAAGAATGTCGAAAAAAAGGATAAGTTCCATAAGCTGGGGCCAGGTGGCTATGCGGTGGCAATGCCTAAGTGGGATAAGTCTGAGAAAGAGATGGAGGATGCAGGTGTCACTCCGGCTACTAAGAGCTGGCCCCCCAGGGTCAGGACTTGGTTCTATGCGCATGGGAGGGAGTTGGACCGGGAGACAGGCAATGTTTCGACGAGGGCAAGTCTGAAGGGAGCCGACGATGCGATACTTGTTGCAATAGAAGAGGCACGAACGGGGGTGTTCCAGCCCAACAGAGAGAACGACGAGCTTACGCGTGCCCTGGGAAATCCTGAACACCCGGGAAGAACACGAGGCAAGGGCGCTATGCCGTGGTATGAGGGGTTTTCAGACTGGAACAACGACTACAGAACCCGTGCGAGAAAGAAGATTGCGGAGGAGAAGAAGAGGAAGATGGAGGAGGAGCAGAGGAAGCGGGACTATGAATGCCTTCAAGGCCTAGAAGCAAGTCAAGCGGAATTGGCAGTCAAATTCCAGCGGCAGCAGGAGCAAATCGACTCACTTACCCATCAAAGGGGGTCTCAGCAGCTGCAGCAGCTAGCGGATGATCCAGCATTGGATAGCACCGGCCCATCCATGCCGAGAAGCAGCGTGGGTTCTGTCCCGGACGATGCAATGCTGGGTAGATACCCCGTGAATGACATCACGGAGAACACTAACTGCGAGCTACACGTCAAAATGAAGAACATATCCATGAAGGTGGCGGACGGCTGTGCTTTCACAAATCCCCCCGAGGCAACCTTCCATTGCAACCCGATTCCAGCGGGCTATGCTCGTGTCTTGGTTGATGAGGTGGTGGACCCACCATATTCGGGGCTACAGCTTGACATTGCTGGAGGTGACGGTGAGCGCTTTCTCGGAGAGGCCAAACATCGTATCATCCTATGGAAAAAGGATTGCATCATCTTTCCAAGGCCACCGACACCGCGTCAGCCGAGTCCTCGTCGAAGTCCGCCACCGAGTCAGCAGACTCCCGCTCCTGCAAGTCCACCAAGTCCGGCAAAGTGTCAGGCCACTCCTCCTCCTCCAAGTTCGACAAAGTGTCAGGACAATCCTCCTCCTCCAAGTCTGCCACAGTGTCAGACGTCAACTCCTCCTCCAAGTCTGGCACAACCTCAGGCCACTCCTCCTCGTCCAACTCAGTCCCGTCAGCCGTCTCCGCCGCCTCAGCAATCGCAGAAGAGACACCCCGCAGCTATGGTGCGTAGCGGTACGAGTCGAGGTAGTACAGGAAGTACAGGCGGAGGCAAGCGATATAAATATGGTCCAAGCCTCAAGCCTCTTCCGCAGAGGTCTTATGACAGGTCCGAGGAGGAAATCACAGCCATATCGAAGGCCGAGGTGGAAGCCCATTTTGCACCGAAACCGCCACCGCCCCCAAGGGACAAAGTGCATGAGGAAACGATTGACCACTTCATTCGTATGGCTCAACCACCAGCTCCCAAGCCTGTTGACACAGACTATGAGCGCCACATCAGGAAGTTAAATCGAGCACGTCTACAAAGGGAGGCGAGCACGTCTACATCGGGATCGAGCAAACAAGAAGCAGCTGCCAAAAAATGCGGGAAAACCATTCCCCAGCTGGGAGAACAGGCGGCGCAATCGATCCCCTCGCTTGTTGTGCCAACAACAGGTGACAGTACGCGCGCCCAATATTATTGTGGGCAAACAGTGCATGTTCCCGAGGTGGGCAATGTGGTAATAACGGAGGAGCATATAATGCAGGCTGAAGTTCTCAACATCACTGTTGGACAACTCCTCGAGATCGAGCCCATGCCTTTGCTTAGAGAGGATGAAGTAAAATGGAAATATGTCCGGGGCCAACCTTTGGTCGCGCCAGACAAGGTCAAGAATCTCCCAACGAGAATGTATGAATTGCATCAATGGTACATGAACATTACTAAGATTTCAGAGCGATTGTCCCTCATGGTGAATGTCAAGCAGGACCATTACTACCATGAGAAAGCTGTGTCCGTTGAGTATTTAGAACTGTTTCAGTTATACAATCAAGACGCACTCGACAAATCTATCGTCAGTTGCTATTGTCTGTAAGTGATTTCTTTCTATAATTTAAGTCTCAAGCTAGCTGTAGTGATCCTTTTGATCAATCATTACCTGTAATT
The DNA here is from genome assembly GCA_963921465.1 of Triticum timopheevii. Taxonomy (NCBI): domain Eukaryota; kingdom Viridiplantae; phylum Streptophyta; class Magnoliopsida; order Poales; family Poaceae; genus Triticum; species Triticum timopheevii. Next base: position 46,486,559 of record OY997272.1, on the reverse strand, counting down.
ATCCTCACTATATTCTTTTCTGTGGTATTATGCAGGATGAAGATATATGAAATGAGAAAAGGTGGACGCTTTGGCATTGGGTTCATTGACCCAAACACTGTTAATGAATACACATGGAAGATAAATAAACGTTGTGCAAAGGAAGTAGAGGACAGCATGCTAGAGTTCTTGAAGCGCCTCAAATACAATGAAGATATACTACTTCCTTACAACTTCCAGTGAGTCACACTGTCATGTACTACAAATTCTCTGTTTTTGCCTACTAGCTAGCTACATGTTTTTGCTTACATATGCCCGCTTAATTAAGACATGTAAATGTGTGTGCATGCAGATTTCACTGGGTCTTGTGTATCATTAAAGTTGACGCCGGAATAGTTGAAGTACTGGACTCACTAATCTCAGAAAAAACTGACTATAACATCTTGTATGGGATAGTCAACAGGTAATTTCAATCATTATTAACTATATATCTCGGCCTATTTAGTTCGTCATTTCATGATATGAACTATTTAATAACCCCTTTATTCATTTTCTTTGTTGGCGGGTAGGGCTTGGGCAAGGTTCATCGCCGTCACGCCCGGCGAATGGAAACAAAAGCTTCAATGGTTTCGACCCAAGGTAAGCAATTAAGTAGTACTAGCTAGCTAACTAGCTGCCATCTCTTTAATTATCATGCTTGATTAATTTTTATCTGATCAAATTCCATTCTCGTAAAGGCCCTGAAGCAGGCGCAGGGGACTGATCTGTGTGCATTCTGCGTTTGCGAGAACATTCGCATGATGGCGTCCGAAAGGAGCAGATCTCAAAGACAGCAATGGGTACGCTTGTCAGAACACTATTCACAATTTTTACACCATTATCGATATCTAGTCACACAACTAATACACATGCATATTGATCTCCTTCTTAACAGTTCCAAGAGGTGCGGGAGAAGCTCATAGAAAGGGAGCACGTAGAAGCACTTCAAGAGGAAATAGCGGGATTTTTGCTCGACCAGGTCATAAATCCGAATGGAGAATTCTATTACCCACTACCGCCCCCATGAAAACCACTTCCAATTGTCATCGTGCTCCGAAGGCACCAATTAGGCTAATGCCACTGGCTCCGAAGGCAACATTCATATGTAGGAGAAATTGTATATAGCTATACATGTGTGTATGTGTGAATTAATTAATATGGTGGTTTGTGAGACATGGATGATATATATATGCATGATTGGTTCTAATAGAAATTCTATATATATATATATATATATATATATATATATATATATATATATATATGCATAACGTGTACAATGTGTAGTATCGTAAAATACCAGCAAACGAAAAAGAATTAAAATGGAAACACAAAATTAAATGAAAAAGAAATCATAAAACTAAAAACCCACCAAACCTTATAGTACCGGTTGGTGTTACCAACCGGTACTAAAGGGCTCCAGGCCCCCGGAGATGGCTCGTGCCACGTGGTTGCCATTTAGCACCGGTTCGTGCTGAACCGGTACTAAAGGGGGGGCCTTTAGTGACCACAATTTAGTGCCGATTATGTAACCGACACTAAAGGGCCTTACGAATCGGTGCTATTGCCCGGTTCTGCACTAGTGTGGCCACGGCAAACAGCCTCAAGAAAAAGCAGCAACAACTTAGAGCTGATCAAGATCTGCTAGCCGACAGATGGACTGAAGTCCTAGCGGCCGAAGAGCATGAACTAGAACGCCCCTCCAAAAGCTACCCCAAATGCAAGCTGCTCCCCCGATTAGAGGAGGAGGCATACAAACCTGCATCACCAGCGCACAATACGGCTGACCGACCACCTCGTGGCCGCGACAGAGAGGCCTTTAAGCCCTCCACTAGAACCGTACCCCGGCATCGCTCGAAAAGCACAAAGCCACAGGGGAACACTCCAGACTTGTGAGATATATCGGAGGACAAGGCAAGACAATCAAGATCGATCTACGGATCACGCGGGCGCCCCATGATACACGACGATATCCGTCGCGCCGGACACAGCAATTCCGGCCGGGCCGAACATAGTATACAAAGCTCGTTTGAGCTACGTCATGATATAGCCCAATACAGAGGCGCCGCACACCCACTATGCTTCACAGATGAAGTAATGGATCATCAAATCCCCGAAGGGTTTAAACCCGTGAATATTGAATCCTATGATGGCACAACAGACCCCGCGGTTTGGATCGAAGACTACCTCCTTCATATCCACATGGCCCGCAGTGACGATCTTCACGCCATCAAATATCTCCCACTCAAGCTTAAAGGGCCAGCTCGGCATTGGCTTAATAGCTTGCCAGCAGAATCAATTGGGTGTTGGGAGGACCTGGAAGCCGCATTCCTTGACAACTTCCAAGGCACATATGTGCGACCACCAGACGCCGATGACCTAAGCCATATAATTCAGCAGCCAGATGAATCGGCCAGACAATTCTGGACACGGTTCTTAACAAAGAAAAATCAAATCGTCGACTGTCCGGATGCGGAGGCCCTCGCAGCCTTCAAACACAACATCCGCGACGAGTGGCTTGCCCGGCACCTGGGACAGGAAAAGCCGAAATCCATGGCAGCCCTCACAGCACTCATGACCCGCTTCTGCGCGGGAGAGGACAGCTGGCTAGCCCGCAGCAACAACCTCAGCAAAAATTCTGGCAGTCCAGATACCAAGGACCGCAATGGCAGGTCGCGTCGCAACAAAAACAAACACTGCGTTAACGGCGATAACACTGAGGATATGGCAATCAACGCCGGATTCAGAGGCTCCAAACCCGGCCAGCGGAAAAAGCCATTCAAAAGAACTACTCCGGGTCCGTCCAATTTGGACCGAATACTCGACCGCTCTTGCCAGATACACGGCACCCCCGAAAAGCCAGCTAATCACACCAACAGGGATTGTTGGGTATTCAAGCAGGCAGGCAAGTTAATTGCCGAAAACAATGACAAGGGGCTGCATAGCGACGATGAGGAAGAGACCCGACCGACGAACAATAGAGGACAGAAGGGTTTCCCCCCACAAGTGCGGACGGTGAACATGATATATGCAACCCACATACCCAAGAGGGAGCGGAAGCGTGCACTCAGGGACGTATACGCGATGGAGCCAGTCGCCCCGAAGTTCAACCCATGGTCCTCCTGCCCGATCACTTTTGATCGAAGGGACCACCCCACCAGCATCCGCCATGGCGGATTCACCGCATTGGTTTTAGACCCAGTCGTCGATGGATTTCACCTCACCAGAGTCCTGATGGGCGGTGGCAGCAGCCTGAACCTGCTTTATCAGGATACAGTGCGCAAGATGGGCATAGACCCCTCAAGGATTAAACCCACAAAGGCGACCTTCAAAGGCGTCATACCAGGTGTAGAGGCCAATTGTACAGGCTCAGTTACACTCGAAGTGGTCTTCGAATCCCCGGATAACTTCTGAAGCGAGGAGTTAATCTTCGACATAGTTCCGTTCCGCAGCGGCTATCATGCTCTGCTCGGACGGACCGCGTTCGCAAAGTTCAACGCGGTGCCGCACTACGCATACCTCAAGCTCAAAATGCCAGGCCCTCGAGGAGTCATCACGGTTAACGGAAACACTGAACGCTCCCTTCGAACGGAGGAACACACAGTGGCTCTCGCGGCAGAAGTACAGAGCAGCCTCTTAAGGCAATTCTCGAGTCCGGCCATTAAGCGACCGGACACGGCTAAACGCGCCCGGAGTAACCTACAACAAGACCACCTAGCACGTTCCGAGCACGCGTAGCAATGCGGCCCCAACCCCAGCCCTTGCAAAATTGCAAGACCGATACTTCACGTACATCATTACGCTCTGGAGATACCATGGGCATAGGGGGAGGGGCACGACCACAACAGGCCCAGAGTGCGGCTCAACCACACCAGGGGCTCCCAAGTGCGTCATCTTTTGTTTCTTTTGTTTCTCATCCACAGGACTCCATTTACCAGAGGCCCTGTCCGGCAGCAGACCTGCCGAACTCACGATGCAACAGCCAGGGAAGGAGAAAAGCTACGACGAGTATCCAGGTGGTCTCCATTATGAGCATTATACCTGTTTTATACACCATTCCGCAGCCTACCCCTGGAGGAGGACATGTTTAATAGTCCCATCCCTTGCTTACCGCACTATTTGTATCGTTCTGCATTCATGGCAGTATTTCTTGAATACACAATGCATCGATTTTTTGCTTATAATTGCATTCCTTTCTTATACACTTTGGTACGGCTAAATACACCAGGGGCTTAAGTTCCCCACATTATGGTGTGATAAGTCCGAACACTTTCACAAGTGCGGCACCCTGAACTTATAGCACTATATGCATCGGCTCCGAATCATGTCTTGGGTCAATTGTTGGGTTTGCTCGGCTCCCATGTTTTGGTACCTTACGTTCCGTTGTATCGGCTAAGGTAGCACTGGGAGAACCATTGCGATTGCGCCCCAGTTGAGCTGGGCGAGCGCCTCAGTGGAGAAAGCTAAAACTGACCGTCATGATGAGGCGAGAGCCGGTCGCTGTTCGAGAGGTTTTTTCGAGTTCCTAAAGACTTACGCCGCTTAGAGCGAGGAACCGGCTTCGTTTGGCCCAGGCGTGGATAGCGCCCCGAATTCGGCCTTCCGAACACTAGGGGCTTCGCCAAAATTTAAAATTATAGAATTCTATGGCTAAGTGAGAGTGTTCAAGCATTATAAGTTCGGTTGCCTTGTTCGCTGTGTTGAGCGCCTCCCTAGATGGACCCAAAAATGGGAACAAGAGTGCTCAAGTTTATCCCGAACACCCCAGCACTCGCGGCATGGGGGCTGAAGCCGACGACTTGCCATCTCTCAGATTTGATAAACGGCCGCACAGAAGGTAATATTTTAAATTAACAAGCGTTGCTTAGCGCACATGAACAAAGTTTTCAGCGCACAGGATAACAAAATGCGAGTCTACTCAAATATTACATCTTTGGAGCACTCACCCGCAATCATGCGAGCACCCTTCAGGACACCCTTATAATACATCTCGGGCGTGCGATACTCCTTGCCCGCCGGTGGCGCGTCCGTCACAAGCTTCTCAGCGTCCATCCTACCCCAGTGCACTTTTGCACGGGCAAGGGCCCGACGGGCACCTTCAATGCAGGCGGAGTGTTTGATGACTTCAACCCATGGAAAAGCATCCACCAGCCGCCGCACCAGGCCGAAGTAGCTCCCAGGCATGGCCTCCTTGGGCCACAGCCGAACTATAAGGCCCTTCATGGCCTGTTCGGCCACCTTGTGGAGCTCGACCAGCTGCTTTAGCTGGTCGCTAAGGGGAACCGGATGTCCGGCCTCAACATACTGAGACCAGAAGACCTTCTCCGTCGAGCTCCCCTCCTCGGCCCTGTAGAAAGTGGCAGCATCGGACACGCTGCGGGCCAGATCTGCGAACGCTCCTGGAGAGCTCCGAATTCGGGTAAGTAACAGGTAATTCACATTCACATGCTTGCTTTGCATGAAAAATGCCTTACCTGCCGCTATTTTCTTCAACGCCTTGATTTCCTGGAGGGCCCTGTGGGCTTCGGCCTTAGCGGCTTTGGCACTCTCAAGAGCCGATGCAAGCTCGGACTCTCGAGTCTTCGAGTCACGCTCCAAACTCCCATGTTTTTCCATGAGAACCTGGAGCTCTTGCTGTACCTCCGCCACCCGCGCCTCCTGCTTCTCTCGCCCAGCATGCTCCACGGCCGCATTACGTTCGGCCGCGGACACCGCCTCCTTCAGGGTCGCCATCTCGTTCGTGGCCCCTGGAGTACCCACGTTATCCTTGTCATTTCTCTTGCAACCAAATCATTTTCTGTAAGGTACAACGTTAATAAGGTGTTACTCACCTTCCTTGTCCTCGAGCTGCTTCTTGGCACGGCCGAGCTCGCTCTCGGACTGCTCGAGGCTTTGCTTCAATGCATTGACCTCCGTAGTCAGTGCAGCAGAGGTCAGCAACGCAGCCTGCAAACCCATATTGACATATTTTTTAAGACTCCTCAATATATCTTTTTAGATCCTCAGTCCGGCTTTTCTTTCCGAACACCGAACCGAGCATCAGGGGCTACTTTCTATGCGGTACTATTTTACATATATTAAAACTCTTACCTCAAAGCCTGTCAGAAGGCTGCTGCAGGCTTCGGTCAGCCTGCTTTTGGCGAGCTGGACCTTTTGGATCACCGCACTCATGACAGTGCGGTGTTCCTCTTCAATGGAAGCACCGTTGAGCGCCTCCAGCAAAGTATCCGGCGCCTCCGGCTGGACGGAGGCCGCTGGCGTCGCGGTCTTTCCCTTCTTACGAAGGGGTCGTCCACCGGACTCCGGAACCACTGCAGGTTCCGGTGCGGAGTCCGGCACAAAGTCCGGGAAGTTGCCCTGCGGCACCTCTGGGGCCTTCTCCTCCTGGTGGGTCCCTTCCCAGGATCCCACCTCGCGTCGTCAGCATCGCGGAGGGTGGAGGCGGTCGGAAGAGAATCCATATTCGACGTGCCCAAAGACCCGCTTGACAAAGCGGGAAGATCGCCCTTGGGTGGACTAAGGGTTGTATGCGGCATTAGAAAGACACCATGCGACAAAAAGAAATATTATAAATCATTTAGGAGTCCGGATACTTACGATCTTGCCAGGGGCTTGAACCTTGAGGTCCACTCCTCGTCGCCACCGCCGACGTTGGCGGAACAGTCCGGGGGAAGGGTCATTCCCTTCTTGGAAGGCCTCCCTCACTGGGGAGGCCTTCCTTTTCTTCTCTCCCCCCGATGGGGGAGAGGCCTCTTTCTTCTCCTCCTCGTCCTCGTGGGAGTAGTCCGCCTCAGAGTCATCGAACGATGAGTCCGATACCACCTGACGCCGGGAACTCCTTCGGGTTCCCGTGGCCTTCTTCTTGGCCTTCTTCTCCGGCACTACGTAAAGTGCCGGGACCAGCAGCCCTGTCAAACGGGCATCCGCTGGGTCTTCTAGAAGAGCAGCCAGACAGTTAACCTGTCCGGACTTCTTCTGCCAGGCCTGTTAAAGGCATTGGGAGTTTAGATCCCGCATAAAGTCAAAACATGAAAATCAAGTGTCCCATAAAGGATAACATGGCTTACCTCGCCAGCTGGATGCTGCGAGCTGAATCCGCGATCTTCAGTAGCGGATGCGGGGGCCTCGCCGCCCTTGAACAACACCCTTCAGGCATCTTCGTACGTAGTATCGAAGAGGCCGCTCAGGGTTTGGTGCTGTGCCGGATCGAACGCCCACAAATTGAAGTCCCGCTGTTGGCAGGGGAGAATCCGGCGGATGAGCATGACCTGGATTACGTTGACAAGCTTGAGCTTCTTGTCCACCAGGGTTTGGAGATAGGATTGGAGTCCGGTCAGCTCTTCCAAATCGCCACACAGCAGGCCCTTCTCTTCCCAGGAGGTGAGCCGCATGGGAATGCCAAATCTGAATTCGGGGGCCGCTGCCCATTCAGGGTCACGCGGCTCGGTGATGTAGAACGACCCCGACTGCCACCCTTTGATGGTTTCCACAAAGGCGCCCTCGAGCCAAGTGACGTTGGGCATCTTGCCCACCATGGCGCCTCCGCACTCCGCTTGGCTGCCCTTCACAACCTTCGGCTTGACACTGAAGGTCTTTAGCCACAAGCCGAAGTGGGGCTGGATGTAGAGGAAGGCCTCGCACATGACGATAAACGCCGAGATGTTGAGGATGAAATTCGGGGCCAGATCGTGGAAATCCAGGCCGTAGTAGAACATGAGCCCCCGGACAAAGGGGTGGAGTGGGAAGCCCAGTCTGCGGAGGAAATGGGGAAGGAATACCACCCTCTCATGGGGCCTGGGGATGGGGATGAGCTGCCCCTCGTCGGGGAGCCGGTGCGCGATGTTGCTGGATAGATATCCGGCGCTGCGCAGCTTCTTGATGTGCCCCTCCGTAACGGAGGAGGCCATCCACTTGCCTCCCGCTCCGGACATGGCTGGAGAAGGTCGAGGTGAGATGTGCGGACTTGGGCGCTAGAGCTTGAGTGCGCGGAGATGGATAAGCAAAGGAGGAAGAAGGCATAGGTAAAAAGGTGGATCCTTATCCCCTTATATATGGGCGGACGAAACTATGCGTCCCCACCGGCCTGGTAAAACTCGCTTATCTCCCAAGCGCCGCAATCAAATGGCGCGGTTGGGTTACCCATGTTCGTATTGATGGGATCCCGGAATCAGGGGAACACGATCTCTGCTTCGACAAGACGTGCCAAGGAAACCGCTTCGCTAAACGCGCTGAGGTGGTATAAATAAAAACGATTCGAGTAAGGGCTTAGTTGTGGTGTGATGTCACGCCACAAAACACGTCAGCAGGTTGAACTTGTGTGAATTTTATTCTCTATACGGTGGTACGTGGAATTTATTTTACAGAGTCGGACACTATCTTGGTGTTCGCAATCTTCTATAAATTATTCGGAGGAGGAACCCGCCTTGCAATGCCGAAGACAATATGCATGCCGGACTCGTCGTCATTGAAGCCTGGTTCAGGGGCTACGGAGGGAGTCCTGGACTAGGGGGTGCCCGGATAGCCGAACTATCATCATCGGCCGGACTCCAAGACTATGAAGATACAAGATTGAAGACTTCATCCCGTGTCCGGATGGGACTTTCCTTGGCGTGGAAGGCAAGCTTGGCGATACGGATATGTAAATCTCCTACCATTGTAACCGACTCTATGTAACCCTAGCCCTCTTTGGTGTCTATATAAACCGGAGGGTTTTAGTCCATAGGACACAACAACAATCATGCCATAGGCTAGCTTCTAGGGTTTAGCCTCCTTGATCTCGTGGTAGATCCACTCTTATACTACCCATATCATCAATATCAATCAAGCAGGAGTAGGGTTTTACCTCCGCGAGAAGGCCCGAACCTGGGTAAAAACATCGTGTCCCTTGTCTCCTGTTACCATCCGCCTAGACGCACAGTTCGGGACCCCCTACCCAAGATCCGCCGGTTTTAACACCGACACCCGGTATGCAGTGCATTACGGTATAAGATCAGACGAGATGACCCTGGTGATGTTGACGGCGAGCCCCCCAGGAAGAGAGTTCCTGCGAAGGTGATGTGCTATGCTCCTATAATACCACGGTTGAAACGTCTGTTCAGAAATGGAGAGCATGCCAAGTTGATGCGATGGCACAGTGAGGACCATAAGAAAGACGGGAAGTTGAGAGCACCCGCTGACGGGTCGCAGTGGAGAAAAATCGAGAGAAAGTACTGGGATGAGTTTGCAAGTGAGCCAAGGAACGTATGGTTTGCTTTAAGCGCGGATGGCATTAATCCTTTCGGGGAGCAGAGCAGCAATCACAGCACCTGGCCCGTGACTCTATGTATGTATAACCTTCCTCCTTGGATGTGCATGAAGCGGAAGTTAATTATGATGCCATTTCTCATCCAAGGCCCTAAGCAACCCGACAACGACATTGATGTGTACCTAAGGCCATTAGTTGAAGAACTTTTACAGCTGTGGAATGGAAACAATGTACGTACGTGGGATGAGCACAAACAGGAGGAATTTAACCTAAAGGCGTTGCTGTTCGTGACCATCAACGATTGGCCCGCTCTCAGTAACCTTTCAGGACAGACAAACAAGGGATACCATGCATGCACACACTGTTTACTTGACACTGATAGTATATACCTGGCAAGCTGCAGGAAGAATGTGTACCTGGGCCATCGTCGATTTCTTCCGACCAACCATCAATGTCGAAAGAAAGGCAAGCATTTCAAAGGCGAGGCAGATCACCGGAAGAAGCCCGCCATGCGTACCGGTGATCACGTACTTGCTATGGTCAATGATTTACACGTAATCTTTGGAAAGGGTCCCGGCAGACTAGCTGTTCCGAGTGACACTGGGGGACACGCACCCATGTGGAAGAAGAAATCTATATTTTGGGACCTACCCTACTGGAAAGACCTAGAGGTCCGCTCTTCGATCAACGTGATGCACATGACAAAGAACCTTTGCGTGAACCTGCTAGGCTTCTTGGGCGTGTATGGGAAGACAAAAGATACAGCCGAGGCACAGGAGGACCTTCAACATTTGCACGAAAAAGACGGCATGGCTCCAAAGCAGTATAAAGGTCCTGCCAGCTATGCTCTTACCAAAGAAGAGAAGGAAATCTTCTTTGAATGCCTGCTTAGTATGAAGGTTCCGACTGGCTTCTCGTCGAATATAAAAGGAATAATAAATATGGCAGAGAAAAAGTTTCAGAACCTAAAGTCTCATGACTGCCACATGATTATGACGCAACTGCTTCCGGTTGAATTGAGGGGGCTTCTACCGGAAAACGTCCGATAAGCCATTGTGAAGCTATGTGCATTCCTCAATGCAATCTCTCAGAAGGTGATCGATCCAGAAATCATACCAAGGCTAAGGAGTGATGTGGTGCAATGTCTTGTCAGTTTCGAGCTGGTGTTCCCACCATCCTTCTTCAATATCATGACGCACGTCCTAGTTCATCTAGTTGACGAGATTGTCATTCTGGGCCCCGTATTTCTACACAATATGTACCCCTTTGAGAGGTTCATGGGAGTCCTAAAGAAATATGTCCGTAACCGCGCTAGGCCAGAAGGAAGCATCTCCATGGGCCATCAAACAGAGGATGTCATCGGGTTTTGTGTTGACTTCATTCCTGGCCTTAAGAAGATAGGTCTCCCTAAATCGCGGTATGAGGGGAGACTGACTAGAAAAGGCACGCTTGGAAGGGACTCAATAATATGCAGGGACGGATATTCTTGGTCTCAAGCACACTACACAGTTCAATAGAACTCTACCTTGGTGACCCCGTATGTCGATGAACACAAGAACAGTCTGTGCTCCAAACACCCCGAGCAGTGCGACGACTGGATTACATGTGAACACATCAGGACTTTCAGCAGTTGGTTGGAATCACGTATCAGAGGTGACAACACTATTTGTGATGAGCTGTACTTGTTGTCTAGGGGACCATCTTTGACTGTATTGATTTGGAAAGGATACGAGATAAATGGGGATACATTTTACATGATTGACCAAGATCAAAAGAGCACCAACCAAAACAGCGGTGTCCGCTTTGATGCAACAACCGAGAGGGGAAAGGAAACATATTATGGTTACATAGTGGACATATGGGAACTTGACTACGGACATGATTTTAAGGTCCCTTTGTTTAAGTGCAAATGGGTCAATCTGTCAGGAGGCGGGGTACAGGTAGACCCACAGTACGGAATGACAACAGTGGATCTGAAAAATCTTGGGTACACTGATGAACCGTTCGTCCTAGCCAATGATGTGGCACAGGTTATCTATGTGAAGGACATGTCTATCAGACCGAGAAAGAGAAAAGATAAGGAAGCGAATACATCAAACGATGAGCCAAAGCGCCACATAGTATTTTCAGGAAAAAGGGACATCGTGGGAGTGAAGGACAAGACAGACATGCCTGAAGATTATGAAAAGATTCATGAAATTCCTCCCTTCAAAGTCAAGGCTGACCCCAGCATCCTGATAAACGATGAAGATTATCCATGGTTACGGCGCAATAAGCAAATGACACAAGCGAAGAAAAAGTGAAGACTTTCTCCCGCAACTATTATGATGATACCATGCCAACTTTGTAACTGACGAGTATGATACCATTGTCCGTTTTGTACATGCACATGCTATGTGGGTCAATTTATGATACCATGCCAACTTTCAACTTTTTCAGAGTTCATTTGAAATGCTTTAATGTCCTGGTTCGGCCCTCGTAATAATTGAAAATAGCAACAATAAGTATTTTCAAATTTGAAAACTAATGGCACTAACAGAAAGTTTATAATTTTCCTAAAACTAAAAGCAAAAAGAATTGAAAAATAAAGCAAAAACAAAATAAAATAAATAATGCAGAAAACAAAACAAAAAAACAACAATAAGTATTTTGTTGTAAGTAGAAACAAAATAAAATAAATAAAGCAAGAAAGAAAACAAAAAAACAAAAAAAGTGTTTTCAAATTTGAAAAGTAATGGCACTAACAGAAAGTTTATAATTTTCCTAAAACTAAAAGCAAAAAGAATTAAAAAATAAAGAAAAAACAAAAGACAAAAAATAATGCAGAAAACAAAACAAAAAACTGAAAAAAAAAATAGCAACAATAAGTAAAGAAAACAAAAAAACAAAAAAATGCCGCCTACTGGGCCCCCACAGCCTGAATACGACATGAAACCCTACTATGGGCCAGGATTCAGGCCCGCAGTAGGCCCAGAAGGCCCATCAGGCAAAGCAATAGCAAGTAGGCCCGAAAGCCTGCGGTGGAGAGGAGCTCGAGAGGGGTGCGGCAGTGGGGCTTATAAACCACTGCGCGCCCCTCTCAACTAGCGAGGTGGGACTAAACTTTGGCCTCGACGCGAGCAGCACAGGGGCCTTTGGTCCCGGTTGGTGGCACCAACCGGGAATAAAGGGGGGGGGGCATTGGTCCCGGTTGGTGGCACCAACCGGTACCAAAGGCCGCCGCTTCCCGCCCTTTGGGCTGCCGAAAAAGAGGCCTTTGGTCTCGGCTGGTGGCACCAATCGGGACTAAAGGGTGTATTAGTCCCGGTTGGTGCCACCAACCGGGACTAAACGCTTTGCTATATAAGCAGCAGTTAGCAGTTTCTCCAAAATCCATCCCTTTCTTCTCCGCCCAACGCCCGCTGCTCTGCCTCGTCGCCGTCGCCGCCGAGCCGTCAGGCTGCTCCACCTCGTCGTTGTCGCCGCCTCCGACGCCGTCAGGCTGGTCCACCTCACCGTCGTCGCCGCCTCTGACGCCGTCAGGCTGCTCAACTTTGCCGTCGCCGCCGCCCTCGACGCCATCTGCCCCGACGCCGGCGCCGCTCCCCGCGCCCCGACGCCGCCCGCCGTGCCCCGCCACCCCCTGTGAGCGCACCTGCCTCGCGCCCCTGTCTTGCCTCGCTCCCGTGCCCCTGCCCTGCCCTGCCCCGCCGGCGCCACGGCTGCCGCCATGCCCCTCTGCCCGGCTCTGCTTTTTTATTAGTTTAATTTTTTTTTCATATATACATATAATGTATGTGTATGTATGTGGCTATATGTTTTTGTTCATATGTTGCTATATGTTTTTTTATTTTTATTAGTTTATTTTTTTGTTCATATGTGATGTATATGTGTATGTGGCTATAATGTATATGTGTATGTGATATATGTGGCTAGAATTTGCTAAATATATATGTTAAAAATGTTTTTTTGTTCATAGAAAGTTTTTTGTTCATATATAGAAAGTTACAATTTTAGAAAAGCTTTATATATGCAAAAGTTACAATTTTAGAAAAAGAAGGATAGGAAAGAAGAAAATAAGAAGAGGAAAGAAAGAAGAAGAGGAGAGGAAAAGAAGAGGAGAAATAAATAAGAAGAAGGAAAAAGAAGAAAAAGAGAGGAGAAGAAGAAAGGAATAGAGGAGAAGAAGAAAAAATAGAAATTTTTTTCTATTTTTTCTTCTTCTCCTCTATTCCTTTCTTCTTCTCCTCTTTTTTTTTCTTCTTTTTTTCTTCTTTTTTTCTTCTTCTTCTTCCTGCTTCCTTCTTCCTCTTTTCTTCCTTTTCCTTAATTAATTTCCTTTCTCGAGGGAGAAGAAGAAAAAGAAGAGGAGAAGAAGAAAGAAAGGAATAGAGGAGAAAGAAGAAACTTCAACACAAGGGGGGTACCGATACCCCCTCCCCAATAACATTAATTATTTTCCCATGTATATGTATGTCGCGTCGTTCTCGATATAACCCCCTCGAGATAACTTCGACATGAGGGGCGGTCGATATATATACCCCCTCTCGACCGTGATAACTCATACAACGACAGCACCCCCCTCGGCCCTCTCGCTCGACCAAAACTCTCGAGGACACCCAAACCCTAGAGAGAAAACAATGTTGGTCTCCTACCCCCTCCCGCCGCGCCCCTACCCGACAAATTAACTCTCTCGAGGCCACCCAAATTTATCAAGTTAAAAGAGCGTTGTCGTCGAGGCCACCCCAAACCCTTGAAGCGTTGTGTCGAGGCGACCCCAAACCCTAGAGAAGCAGTGTCGAGGCCCCTAACATGATTCCTTATTGTGATTAGCTAGCTAGTTCTACGTTTGCCACTAATATATATATCCATCTGTACCATGTTTGAATAATAATTGACATGTTGTAAATATTTGCAGAAACTATGGAGCACTCCCGAGACGAAGAAACAGAAGCGATGTTGGGGGACATAATCGCACAAGGAAGTGATGAAGTTGCGTCATTTCTCAACGAGACCGATGGTCAGGAAGGACTGGGTGAAGAAGAGGGCTATGATCATGATGGCTTCGACCCATTAATGCCGGTACAAGAAGAGGACTATGTTCATGATGGCTCCGGTGACACAATGGATGTACAAGAAGGAGACCGTGCTGACTGCTCCGATGACCGAACCGAGTCCGGCCAGGTATATATATATATATATATTAGTTAAGCCCGTGCTGACTAGTTAATTGATGCATCCATTGTTTTGGTATATGTACACATATTAATTACTCTCGTCTATCTTCCTTATAATTTCTAGCCCTCCGGATCGAGCACAACTTCGGTAAGGAGATGAGGCCCGAAGAAAAAGTTGAACTCGGATGAAAAGTTTGAGATCATAGAAATCGCGCCTGATGGCGAACCGATTGAACGATGATGCGAAGATTCCATACTTGGTACATGAAAACCTGCAGAGAGTCTGGGGGGGGGTGAATAGTTTGTATCTGCACATTAAAGAGGAGCACGACCTCGTTGGAACTGATCTGTTGTGTGTTCCATTTGAAGAGTTCTTCGCGTTCTTCAATAAAAGGCCCTCGATAAATTAACGGTCTTTTGCTACTGCCTGTAAGTACTATTTCTGTCATTAAGTCTCTATATATAGCTCGGCTCTTTCATTGCATGTATTTATAATTAATTATCCTTAATATATTATGCAGATTGAAGATCGTTGAGTGCAAAAAAAATGATAATCTATGATATTGGGTTCATTAACACAAATATCATAGATGTATTTCTGGTTGAAAAGGACTTCAAAGAGGCCGAGGACAACTTGCTACAATCATTGATCAAAAATCAAAACAAAGATACCATACTCTTTCCTTACAACGGCAAGTGAGTGTTACTGATCGTTTGCATATTCAGTTTCCCTTATTACTCGAGCGAGATTATAGTAATGTAACTGATGAGTTATGCATGCGTGCGCAGGTACCACTATATCCTTCTGGAGATTAAGCTTGAGCGTGGACTAGTAACCGTCTTAGACTCGAGACGGAAAGATCCCAGCACCTATGCGGACATGACTGAAATGCTTAGCAAGTAAGTTCAATCGATCATTATCGCACCATATCGGCAACTTTTTGTTCATTTCCTGATATCTCAAGTAATAATAATTATTTTCTTTGTCTTGCAGGGTCTGGAAATAGTTCACCGCACAAGCTCCGGGACTGCCGAAGGACCTGCGATATACATACCCGAAAGTAAGTACTACTGGCTAGCTAGTTGTGCGCATCTCTCGTTGATTCTATAGCTATACTTTCATCAATGCCATTTATAATGCTTCATTATCAGTTTGATTGACCTCTATTTCTCGTAAAGTGCTTGTGGCAAGAAGAAGGGAATGATATCTGTGGATACTACGTGTGCGAGTTCATCCACACCACGACTTTGAAAAACAAGCGGGGCTACTCTCAAAGACAATATGAAGTGCGTAAGCAATTAATAATATTCACAATTTCATTTTATTACACCATTATTTCTATTGAGTTTCATTCATATATATATATATATATATATATATATATTAATTAATTAACCCCCTTCTTCAAATTAGACGTGGCAGATGCGGAATGAACTCCTAGAACCAGATCGCATGAAAGCAATTCAAGAGGAATTGGCGGGATTCTTTCTTGACCACGTCATCAATAAAGCCGGAGAATACCATGTGGAAGTTGATTTCAAATGCTAGGGGACTGTGATTGAGAGATCTTATATATTGTACATGTATGTAGCCAGTAGCGTCGGACGTACATGATACGAAAACTTGTTGTTCGACCAATTTCTCGGAGGAGAGGTCGATCGATCATTTCTCTCGGTATGCATGACGAATTTCTATACTCGATGGTTGAAGGAAATATGACCTAGAGGCAATAATAAAGTTATTATTTATTTCCTTATATCATGATAAATGTTTATTATTCATGCTAGAATTGTATTAACTGGAAACATAATACATGTGTGAATACATAGACAAACATAGTGTCACTAGTATGCCTCTACTTGACTAGCTCGTGAATCAAAGATGGTTAAGTTTCCTAGCCATGGACATGAGTTGTCATTTGATTAACGGGGTCACATCATTAGGAGAATGATGTGATTGACTTGACCCATTCCGTTAGCCTAGCACTTGATCGTTTAGTATGTTGCTATTGCTTTCTTCATGACTTATACATGTTCCTGTAACTATGAGATTATGCAACTCCTGTTTACCGGAGGAACACTTTGGGTGCTACCAAACGTCACAACATAACTGGGTGATTATAACGGAGTACTACAGGTGTCTCCAAAGGTACATGTTGGGTTGGCGTATTTCGAGATTAGGTTTTGTCACTCCGATTGTCGGAGAGGTATCTCTGGGCCCTCTCGGTAATGCACATCACTATAAGCCTTGCAAGCAATGTAGCTAATGAGTTAGTTATGGAATGATGCATTATGTAACGAGTAAAGAAACTTGCCGGTAACGAGATTGAACTAGGTATTGGATACCGACGATCGAATCTCGGTCAAGTAACATACCGATGACAAAGGGAACAAAGTATGTTGTTATGCGATTTGACCGATAAAGATCTTCGTAGAATATGGAGGAGCCAATATGGGCATCCAGGTTCCGCTATTGGTTATTGACCAATAATAGTTCTAGGTCATGCCTACATAGTTCTCGAACCCGTAGGGTCCGCACGCTTAAGGTTTCGATGACAATTATATTATGAGTTTATGAGTTTTGATGTACCGAAGGAGTTCGGAGTCCCAGATGATATCGGGGACATGACGAGGAGTCTTGAAATGGTCGAGACGTAAAGATCGATATATTGGACGACTATATTCGGAGTTCGGAAAGGTTCCGAGTGATTCGGGTATTTTTCGGAGTACCGGGGAGTTACGGGAATACGGGGAAAAAGTATATGGGCCTTTTTGGGCTTTAGGGGAGAGGGAGAGGCAGGCCGCGCGCCCCCCCCATTGACTAGTCCGAATTGGACTAGGGGGAGGGGTGGCGCCCCCTCCTTCCTTCTCTTCCCTCTTTCCCTTCCTTGTCTCCTACTCCTACTACTTGGCAGGACTCCTAGTTGGACTAGGAAAGGGGGAATCCTACTCCCGGTGGGAGTAGGACTCCCCTAGGGCGCACCATAGAGAGGCCGGTCCTCCCCTCCTCCACTCCTTTATATACGGGGGCAGGGGGCATCCTTTATATACGGGGGCAGGGGGGCACCCAATAGACACACAAGTTGATCTACGGATCGTTCCTTAGCCGTGTGCGGTGCCCCCCTCCACCATATTCCACCTCGGTCATATCGTCACGGAGTTTAGGCGAAGCCCTGCGCCGGTAGAACATCATCATCGTCACCACGCCGTCGTGCTGACGAAACTCATCCCCGACGCTTTACTGGATCGGAGCCCGGGGATCGTCATCAAGCTGAACGTGTGCTGAACTCGAAGGTGCCGTACGTTCGGTGCTAGGATCGGTCGGATCGTGAAGACGTACGACTACATCAACCGCGTTGTCATAACGCTTCCGCTTACGGTCTACGAGGGTACGTGGACGATACTCTCCCCCCTCGTTGCTATGCCATCACCATGATCTTGCGTGTGCGTAGGAAATTTTTTGAAATTACTACGTTCCCCAACAGTGGTATCCGAGCATAGGGTTTATGCGTTGATGTTATATGCACGAGTAGAACACACGTGAGTTGTGGGCGATACAAGTCATACTGCTTACCAGCATGTCATACTTTGGTTCGGCGGTATTGTTGGATGAAGCGGCCCGGACCGACATTACGCGTACGCTTATGCGAGACTGGTTTTACCGCCGTGCTTTGCACATAGGTGACTAGAGGGTGTCTATTTCTCCAACTTTAGTTGAACCGAGTGTCGCTACGCCCGGTCCTTGCGAAGGTTAAAACAGCACTAACTTGATGAACTATCGTTGTGGTTTTGATGCGTAGGTAAGAACGGTTCTTGCTCAGCCCGTAGCAGCCACGTAAAATTTGCAACAACAAAGTAGAGGACGTCTAACTTGTTTTTGCAGGGCATGTTGTGATGTGATATGGTCAAGACGTGATGCTATATTTTATTGTATGAGATGATCATGTTTTGTAACCGAAGTTATCGGCAACTGGCAGGAGCCATATGGTTGTCGCTTTATTGTATGAAATGCAAACGCCCTGTAATTGCTTTACTTTATCACTAAGCGGTAGCAATAGTCGTAGAAGCAATAGATGGCGTAACGACAATGATGCTACGATGGAGATCAAGGTGTCGCGCCGGTGACGACGGTGATCACGACGGTGCTTCGAAGATGGAGATCACAAGCACAAGATGATGATGGCCATATCATATCACTTATATTGATTGCATGTGATGTTTATCCTTTATGCATCTTATCTTGCTTTGACTGACGGTAGCATTTTAAGATAATCTCTCACTAAATTATCAAGAAGTGTTCTCCCTGAGTATGCACCGTTGCGAAAGTTCTTCGTGCTGAGACACCACGTGATGATCGGGTGTGATAGGCTCTACGTTCAAATACAACAGGTGCAAAACAGTTGCACACGCGGAGTACTCAGGTTAAACTTGACGAGCCTAGCATATACAGATATGGCCTCGGAACACGGAGACCGAAAGGTCGAACGTGAATCATATAGTAGATATGATCAACATAGTGATGTTCACCATTGAAACTACTCCATCTCACGTGATGATCAGACATGGTTTAATTGATTTGGATCACGTGATCACTTAGATGACTAGAGAGATGTCTATCTAAGTGGGAGTTCTTTAGTAATATGATTAATTGAACTTTAATTTATCATGAACTTAGTCCTGGTAGTATTTTGCAAATTATGTTATAGATCAATAGCTCGCGTTGTTGCTTTCACATGTTTATTTTGATATGTTCCTAGAGAAAATTATGTTGAAAGATGTTAGTAGCAATGATGCGGATTGGATCCGTGATCTGAGGTTTATCCTCATTGCTGCACAGAAGAATTATGTCCTTAATGCACCGCTAGGTGATAGACCTATTGCAGGAGCAGATACAGACGTTATGAACGTTTGGCTAGCTCAATATGATGACTACTTGATAGTTTAGTGCACCATGCTTAACGGCTTAGAATCGGGACTTCAAAGACGTTTTGAACGTCATGGACCATATGAGATGTTCCGGGAGTTGAAGTTAATATTTCAAGCAAATACCCGAGTTGAGAGATATGAAGTCCCCAACAAGTTCTATAGCTAAAATATGGAGGAGAATCGCTCAACTAGTGAGCATGTGCTCAGATTGTCTGGGTATTTCAATCGCTTGAATCAAGTGGGAGTTAATCTTCCAGATAAGATAGTGATTGACAGAATTCTCTAGTCACCATCACTAAGTTACTAGAACTTCGTGATGAACTATAGTATGCAAGGGATGACAAAAACGATTCCCGAGCTCTTCGTGATATTGAAATCGACGAAGGTAGAAATCAAGAAAGAGCATCAAGTGTTGATGATTGACAAGACCACTAGTTTCAAGAAAAGGGCAAAGGGAGAGAAAGGGAACTTCAAGTGGAAAGACAAGCAAGTTGTCACTCCTGCGAAGAAGCCCAAAACTGGACCATAGCCTGAAACTGAGTGCTTACACTGCAAAGGAAATGGTCACTGGAAGCGGAAATGCCCTGAACATTTGGTGGATAAGAAGGATGGCAAAGTGAACAAAGGTATATTTGATATACAGGTTCTTGATATGTGCCTTACTAGTGTTTATAGTAGCCCCTGAGTATTTGATACTTGTTCGATTGCTAAGATTAGTAACTCGAAACAGGAGTTACAGAATAAACAGAGACTAGTTGAAGGGGAAGTGACGATGAGTGTTGGAAGTAGTTCCAAGATTGATATGATCATCATCGCACACTCCCTAAACTTCCGGGATAAGTGTTAAACCTAAATAAATGTTATTTAGCGTTTGCGTTGAGCATGAATATGATTTGATCATGTTTATTGCAATACGGTTATTCATTTAAAGTTAGAGAATAATTGTTGTTCTGTTTACATGAATAAAATCTTTAATGGTCATACACCCAATGAAAATAGTTCGTTGGATCTCGATCGTAGTGATACACATATTCATAATATTGATGCCAAAAGATGCAAAGTTAATAATGATAGTGCAACTTATTTGTGGCACTGCCGTTTGGGTCATATTGGTGTAAAGCGCATGAAGAAACTCCATAAAGATGGATTTTCGGAATCACTTGGTTATGAATCATTTGATGCTTGCGAACCGTGCCGTTTGGGCAAGATGACTAAAACTCCGTTCTCCGGAACAATGGAACAAGCTACTGACTTATTGGAAATAATACATACCGATGTATGCGATCCAATGAGTGTTGATGCTCGTGGCAAGTATCGTTATTTTCTGACCTTCACAAGATGATTTGAGCAGATATGGGTATATCTACTTGATGAAACATAAGTCTGAAATAGTTGAAAGGTTCACAGAATTTCAGAGTGAAGTGGAAAAAAATCATCGTAACAAGAAAATAAAATTTCTGCGATCTGATCGCGGAGACGAATTTTTGAGTTACGAGTTTGGTCTTCAATTAAAACAATGTGGAATAGTTTCACAGCTCACGCCACCTGGAACACCACAACGTTATGGTGTGTCCGAACATCGTAACCGCACTTTATTGGATATGGTGCGATCTATGATGTTTCTTACTGATTTACCACTATTGTTTTGGGGTTATGCATTAGAGACAGCTGCATTCACGTTAAAAGGGCAGCATCTAAATCCGTTGATACGACAACATATGAACTGTGGTTTAGCAAGAAACCCAAGTTGTCGTTTCTTAAAGTTTGGGGCTGTGATACTTATGTGAAAAAGTTTCAACCTAATAAGCTCGAACCCAAATCGGAAAAGTGCATCTTCATACCCAAAGGAAACTATTGGGTACACCTTCTATCACAGATCCGAAGGCAAAACATTCGTTGCTAAGAATGGATCCTTTCTAGAGAAGGAGTTTCTCTCGAAAGAAGTGAGTGGGAGGAAAGTAGAACTTGATGAGGTAATTGTACCTTCTCCAAAATTGGAAAGTTGTTCATCACAGAAATCAGTTCCAGTGATTGCTACACCGATTAGCGAGGAAGCTAATGATGATGATCATGAAACTTCAAAACAAGTTACTACAAAACCTCGTAGGTATTCCAGAGTACAGTCCGCGCCAGTGTGGTACGGTAATCCTATTCTGGAAGTCATGTTACTAGACCATGATAAACCTACGAACTATGAGGAAGCGATGATGAGCCCAGATTCCGCGAAATGGTTTGAGGCCATGAAATCTGAGATGGGATCCATGTATGAGAACAAAATGTGGACCTTGGTGGAGTTGCCCGATGATCGGCAAGCCATATTGTATAAATGGATCTTCAAGAGGAAGACAGATGACTGATAGTAGTGTTACTATCGACAAAGCTGGACTTGTCGCAAAAGGGTTTTTGACAAGTTCAAGGTGTTGACTACAATCAGATTTTCTCAACTGTAGCAATGCTTAAGTCTTTCCGAATCATGTTAGCAATTGCCACATTTTATGAAATCTGGCAAATGGATGTTAAAACTGCATTCCTTAATGGTTTTCTTAACGAAGAGTTGTATATGATGCAACCAGAAGGTTTTGTCAATCCTAAAGGTACTAACAAAATGTGCAAGCTCCAGCGATCCATCTATGGACTGGTGCAAGCATCTCAGAGTTGGAATATATGCTTTGATAAGTTGATCAAAGCATATAGTTTTGTACAGACTTACCATGAAGCCTGTATTTACAAGAAAGTGAGTGGGAGCACTACATCATTTCTGATAAGTATATGTGAATGACATATTGTTGATCGGAAATAATGTAGAATTATTCTGCAAAGCATAAAGGAGTGTTTGAAAGGAGTTCTTTAAAAGAAAGACCTCAGTAAAGCTACTTACACATTGAGCATCAAGATCTATATAGATAGATCAAGACGCTTGATAAGATTTTTTCAATAAGTACATACCTTGATAAATTTTTGAAATAGTTCAAAATAGAACAGTCAAAGAAGGAGTTCTTGCCTGTGATGCAACGGTGTGAAGTTGAGGAAGACTCAAGACCCGACCATGGCAGAAAATAAAAAGAGAATGAAAAGTCATTCCCTATGCCTCAGTCATAGGTTCTATAAAGTATGCTATGCTGTGAACCAGACCTACTGTATACCTTGCTCTGAGTTTGACAAAGGAATACAATTTTGATCTAAGAGTAGATCACTGGACAGCGGTCAAGAATATCCTTAGTGAGGACTAAGAAGATGTTTCTCGATTATGGAGGTGATAAAAGGAGTACTACAGGTGTCTCCAAAGGTACATGTTGGGTTGGCGTATTTCGAGATTAGGTTTTGTCATTCTGATTGTCGGAGAGGTATCTCTGGGCCCTCTCGGTAATGCACATCACTATAAGCCTTGCAAGCAATGTAGCTATTGAGTTAGTTACGGAATGATGCATTACGTAACGAGTAAAGAGACTTGCCGGTAACGAGATTGAACTAGGTATTGGATACCGACGATCGAATCTCGGGCAAGTAACATACCGATGACAAAGGGAACAAAGTATGTTGTTATGCGGTTTGACCGATAAAGATCTTCGTAGAATATGTAGGAGCCAATATGGGCATCCAGGTTCCGCTATTGGTTATTGACCAAGAATAGTTCTAGGTCATGTCTACATAGTTCTCGAACCCGTAGGGTCCGCACGCTTAAGGTTTCGATGATAGTTATATTATGAGTTTATGAGTTTTGATGTAACGAAGGAGTTCGGAGTCCCGGATGATATTGGGGACATGATGAGGAGTCTCGAAATGGTCGAGACGTAAAGATCGATATATTGGACGACTATATTCGGAGTTCGGAAAGGTTCCGAGTGATTCGGGTATTTTTCGGAGTACCGGGGAGTTACGGGAATACGGGGAAAAAGTATATGGGCCTTTTTGGGCTTTAGGGGAGAGGGAGAGGCAGGCCGCGCGCCCCCCCATTGACTAGTCCGAATTGGACTAGGGGGAGGGGTGGCGCCCCCTCCTTCCTTCTCTTCCCTCTTCCCCTTCCTTGTCTCCTACTCCTACTACTTGGCAGGACTCCTAGTTGGACTAGGAAAGGGGGAATCCTACTCCCGGTGGGAGTAGGACTCCCCTAGGGCGCGCCATAGAGAGGCCGGCCCTCCCCTCCTCCACTCCTTTATATACGGGGGCAGGGGCACCCCATAGACACAAAAATTGATCTACGGATCATTCCTAAGCCGTGTGCGGTGCCCCCCTCCACCATATTCCACCTCGGTCATATCGTCGCGGAGTTTAGGAGAAGCCCTGCGTCGGTAGAACATCATCATCGTCACCACGTCGTCGTGCTGACGAAACTCATCCCCGACGCTTTGCTGGATCGGAGCCCGGGGATCGTCATCGAGCTGAACGTGTGCTGAACTCGGAGGTGCCGTACGTTCGGTGCTTGGATCGGCCGGATCGTGAAGACATACGACTACATCAACCGCGTTGTCATAACGCTTCCGCTTACGGTCTACGAGGGTACGTGGACAATACTCTCGCCTCTCGTTGCTATGCCATCATGATGATCTTGCGTGTGCGTAGGAAATTTTTTGAAATTACTACGTTCCCCAACAATGGTTCCCTTCATTTTCTTACTAGCTAGCGTGTCGAGGGCTATATGTATATAGTACGTAGCGTCGACCAAGCACGGACATAAGAGAGGACACTTCTCTCTATTAATTAGCTAGCTAACACAATATATGAAACACCTAAATTAACCCCCAAAACCCCTAACCCCCCCCCCCTTTCAAAAAAAAACAAAAACCCCAGCCACTGGAATGCTGACGCGTGGATGCCTTTTGGTCCCGGTTGGTGCCACCAACCAGGACCAAAGGCCCCCCTGCCTGGGCTCGGCGCACCGGCCACGTGGAGGACCATTTGTCCCGGTTCGTTTTAGAACCGGGACTAAAGTAGGGAGGTATTAGTAACGACCTATTAGTCCCGGTTCATGAACCGGGATTAAAGGCCCTTACGAACCGGGTCTAATAGGTGTTTTTCTACTAGTGTTGGTCGATGTCGCACTCAGCCGTGACGATGCGGCCGCCACCACGGCATCTGCATTGAAGGCCGTCGTCCTCGTAGCCCTGATCGACTGTTGCGCGCGCCACCATTACCACGCGCCGTCGATGCCCTTGCAGCGTTGTCCTGTGAGACCACGTGCTGGGCCGTCCTCGAGGTGCCTGCCCGCAAGGAGCAAGGACATGGACGATATAGTCACCGGACAAGGACAAGGGCGTTCCTCCGATGGCCTAAGGCCCGCAGGTGTGCCCCCGAGCCACGAGCCATGGACATGGGTGGGATCAGGCTGATCCCTAGATCGGACTGGGGATAAGATGGGGAGAGGCAGGAGCAAGAGAGTGATGTGTCGGGGTGGTTCGGGTTGGGGAGAGAGATCGACAGATTGAGGATTTGAGGTCGTGGGAGAAGTTGAGGACGTGCAGGCTTTCCTCTTCTACCCGAGATTTGACACTTTTTACCATCCGATCTACCTCTTCAACGCTCAAGATCATCTTCGATCGATCGAAATGTCGGAAAACCCTATTTGCCGCTCTTTGCGGCAAACAGTCGGGCTAACGCACACGTATCGACCGAGACCTCCCGGGGTGGGCCGGCCTGTTAGCGTTCCAACCGGTTTTGGGAACCTTCTATGGACGTTCCCAGCCGATTTTTTCCGGTTTTGGGAACCTTCTAGAAGGTTCCTGAACCGGTTTTTCTTTTTTCGTTTTTCACGTTTCTGTTTATTTTGTTTTCGTTTTCTGTTTCTTTTCTTTTCTTTCTTTTTTCTTTTCTTTTTCAGAACATTTTTGCAGTTTTACAAAACGTTTAGGATTTTATTTTTTCATTTCTTTTTCTTTTATTCTACTTTTTTCAAAAAATATTGAAAATTTGAATTTGTTCACGTTTCCAAAAATGTTCAGTTTTTGAAAAAATATTCTCAAAATTCAAAATTATTTCTCGTCACACAAAAAAGTTCAAAACTTTCAAAATTCAGGAAATGTACCAGATTTCGATTTTTGTTCACATATTCAAAAATGTTCGCTCTTCCAAATTTGTTCGCGATTTTTAAAAATTGTTCTCTGTTTTAAAATTTGTTCTCAAGATTCAAAAAATGTTAATGCTTTACAGAACTGTTCTTGCTTCCAAATTTGTTCGGGAATTTTTAAAATTGTTCTCCGTTTCAAAATTTGTTCTCAAGATTCAAAAAATGTTCTTTTTTCTTTTTTCTGTTTCTTTTCTTGTTATTTTCCTTTTTTTCTTTTCAAGTTTATTTTCAAATTTTGTTTCTGAATTTCAAAAAAATGTTCCTGCTTTTCAGATTTTGTTCACAAATTCAAAAAATGTTCCCGTTTTCCAAAATTTGTTCACAAATTCAAATAATGTTCCCCGTTTCAAAAAATTTGTTCCGAATTTTATAAAAATGTTCCTGTTTTTCAACAAATGTTCGAATTATTTTTGTTCATTTTTTGAGAAATATGCAATTAACGACATGGATTTCAAAAAATGTTCCTTTTTCTAAATAATGTTCATAAATTTCAAAAATGTTCACAAATACAAAAAATGTTCTTATTTTTCATTTTTTTGTGCACGTATTAAAAAATTGTTCACATTTGAAATTTATTTGGGATTTTCAAAATGGTTCTCCATTTCGAAATTTGTTCTAAAAATCCAAAATTTGTTCGTTATTTTAAAAATTGTTCCCATTTCAAAATTTTGTTCAAAAATTCTGAAAATATTCCTATTTACAAAAAAGTTCATGTTTTTGAAAATATTCATGTGTACAAAACAAATTTGTTCACAATTCAAAATTTGTTCTCCTTTAAAAAATATTCATGTTTTTGAAAATATCACTATCAGAAACTTGTTCGCATTTTTGAAAAACTTTTTTTGTGTTTACCGAAAATTGATCGTAATTAAAAAAATGTTCCTATGTTTCAATATTCGTCCACAACTTCAAAATTGTTCCTGTTTTTCAAATTTGCTTGCAAATTCGAAAAATTGCTAAAATTTCTTTAAAACTCAAGTGGGTTCTGTCAAAAACATTTGTACTTGTAAAGAAATATAATCATAAGAAAAATAATCCGATCTGCCGGTGTTACTGGGTCTAAAGTGTTCGCGTTGCCTTTTTACCCTCAAAATTAGTCTGGCGCAGTGGCTAGGAGCACCTGTCTGTAGGCTTGCGGTCGCAGGTTCGAGTCGCAGTTGAAGCGTTGTTGTTTGTTGTTAAATTTTTTGCAACGCTCGTTGCCTTGTGGGCCGGCCCAGTTGAGGGAACTCCTATGCGATAGCTCGAATTTCTGCCGCAGAATGCGGCGCATAGGAGTTCCCCGAAATGTCTCTCGTACCGATTCCTCATCCTCAATTCACGTTAACTAGGCTGGCCCACTGTTACAGGGCTGGTAATCCTCAGGTCGAGCTGGGCTTCTTGTAGCAAATTGGGCCGAGAATACTACAAATGGGCTGCTAATCCTCAGGTCGAGCTGGGCGTCTTGTAGCAAATTGGGCCGAGAATACTACAAATGGGCCACTCTTGCTATCCTAACAATGCTGGTCAGATTTTCGCCACACGCACGTTCGCCTCCTCTTCGTTGTACTGTCCCGTGTGGAGGGCTGCTTCTTCCCGAGGTCACTGACCGCCCACAGATTTTGCGGCCTCCTATTCAATAAGACTCGGCAACTCCCTAAAACCGTAGAACGGTGAGCGGTCGGGCAGCCGCCTCGATTCGGCAACGACATGTCGATCTGTTTTTTTATGTGGGGTGGCGATCCGACGGGTATTCTCCTGCATCTTGCTGCGGCGACGGCCAGCGGCGGCGCACGGTTGTCCTAGCCAAGGCCAGGAGGTATCGGGGTTGGGGAGATGGTTTGGTGCAAAGTGTAGGGCAATAGTTGGGGCTGCAAGGACGCAAATGAGAGAATCAAGAACGTCCGTTTGGCATCCGACGTATGCCTCCGATTCGGCCGCTGGAATAGCTTCCCCAGGACATCCGTCTCACTATCAGCCCACACCGGAAAAAAAAATATCTTTGACGACCAACCACATCCGAGACGCGTGATCCAACGACCAAAAATGTTGGCGGCCTGAGAGAGCGTGGAAAGGGTTCGGTTTTACTGTGCTTAATAGTCAGATTATGACGAGATTGGGAGATACTACAACACATATATAATTGAAACAAAGCTACAACCCTACAAGAAAAAAGACGGTTGCCGCACATGTATTTTTTGCATCTTGGTGCCTCGAAGATACTAGGCGAAAAATTTAAGTCGATTGGAAACTCTTCGTCGTAACTCATCGGAAACAGATACTTGCTAAAGCACAGTCACATACATTGCCAATTTATTCTGAGACAAAAAAAAAAGCAATCTTCATAGGAGCTCTAATCTTTCCATGGTGGTGATGTACCTTCGTGGCTCCCCTAGCGATGGAATAGTCCGATGATCATCAGGGTAAGATACATAGTGGGAGGAACCCGGCGCCCTTGGAGTTTAGCGCTTCCTGGCCGTCGGATCTGGTCCTTGATGCGTTTTTGGCCTTCCGATCACGAGATGAGGAGATACAGGCCGTTGGATCGAGGCGAGTCACTGTAGATCGAAACAGTGTCCAAACTTTGTGCCACCGCGCGTGAATAGCCTGCCCCGCCAAGGGCATTTTTGTCATTTCGCGTCCTGAGGTATAAAAGGGGCCCGCTCCTGTTGCAGCGACCTCCTCCCGCACTCGCGCGCTGCCTCTCCTCTTCCTCCCGCCCGCCTCTCTCTCCCTCCAAACCCTAACCCTAACCTGCGGCCGCCTCCCTGCCCCGCCGGCCGCCGTCGTCGCTCGCCCAGGCACCCGCCCCGCACTCGCGCCGCCGCCGTCGCCCCCTCTCCTCTTCCTCCTGCCCGTGCCTCACTGCGGCCTCCTCCCGGCTCGTCCGTGGCCTCGACGGCGCCCCCGTGCTCCACCTCGAGGCGCACCCCGCTGGCCGGGCGCGCTACGTGCTCTCCTGCGACACCGGCCGCCGCATCTGCGTCTTCACCGAGAACGGCACGCGTCCGTCACCTGTGCAGACAGGACTCCTCCTCTTCCCTACCTCGGGGGCACGGAGATGCTGACGGAGAAGCCCAGCTGGGTTCGCCATGACGGCCTGCAGGTCTTCTCCATCAACATCTAGCCCAGCGGCCTCCGCTTCACCACGGGAGGTAGCGACCAGAAGGTTGATGTCCCCCCCCCCCCCCCCTCTTGCTAATTTTTCTCGCTTGATTTGATCTCTGTAGACCGGGAATTCGGCTTGGCTGTGCCAAGCTCAGTTCTTTCCAGCGGAAAATCGGCGCTGAGGTTCGGTGTAGATGGAAATAGTGCACATCAGTGTGATGCAGTGGCAGCCATTGCTCATTTTATACACCATTCTCTGTATTAGCCTGCGAGGTTCGGTGTTTTCATTTCCGGCTCAGGGGAGTAGTGCCAGGCTCAGTTCTTTCCATCCATGAATTTTGGCGTTGAGGCCAAGTGTGGATGGCCCCTCTTGCTAATTTTTCTCGCTTGATTTGATCTCTGCAGACCGGGAATTCGGCTTGGCTGTGCCAAGCTCAGTTCTTTCCAGCGGAAAATCGGCGCTGAGGTTCGGTGTAGATGGAAATAGTGCACATCAGTGTGATGTAGTGGCAGCCATTGCTCATTTTATACGCTGTTCTCTGTATTAGCCTGCGAGGTTCGGTGTTTTCATTTCCGGCTCAGGGGAGTAGTGCCAGGCTCAGTTCTTTCCAGCCATGAATTTTGGTGTTGAGGCCAAGTGTGGATGGAAATAGTACAAAACAGTGTGTCGTAGCGCCTGCTCATTCTATATGTTGTCCCATGCATAAGCGTGTGAGATTCAGTGTTGTAGCGGTAATCGTTGCTCATTTTACATGGCGTTCTCTGCATAAGCTTGTGAGGTTCAGTGTTGTCGTTTCCGGCTTACAGGAATCTGTGTGGTTGTGTGTCTTAGTTGGTGCTGCTTCTCATTGTTGTCCTCACTGAAGTTAGTTTTTGCTGTAGTATTAGGAACTTGTTATTTGGTGGTACTCTTTGGTCAAGCTTGAAATTTTTTGGGGCTCAAGCCTACCGTTCTTATGACGGTAATTGGGCCATTTTTCTTACTAATGGAAGGTAATTAATAGAAAGTTATGGTTCATGATTTATTTATTGAAATAGCCGACTGTCAGTCAAATTTATTGGTAGGATGTTTGTTTGACGATGCAGATATATTGGTTGGATTCTGTAGTGTTGATGTTGTTAACTTGCTGTTGTGTCATACTGCAAGAATTGTGCATCAACTCTTTACATTATTTTTTCTATTTTAACCGATTTGTTAAGTAACATGACCGTTGCTAATCTCCATCTGTTTGCCTTCTTAAAAAATAGGTTCGCATATGGAACATGAAATCCGTGAGCAAAGACAACCAAAATGATGATTCCAATCAAACATTTCTAGCTACAATGCGTGACCATTTCGGATCAGTAAACTGTGTGAGATGGGCCAAGCATGGACGCTATCTTGCTTCCGGATCAGACAATCAAGCTATCCTAATTCGTGAAAGGAAAGCTGGTTCCGGTACATCTGAGTTTGGAAGTGGAGAGCCTGCAGATATAGAAAATTGGAAGGTCATTATGACCTTAAGGGGGCATAGTGCAGACATGGTAATTATCTCCCAAATTTTTAGTCCAGCTATCTTTCTTTCCAAATTATGGAAACCTGATAAAAATATTGATACTGTGATATTTAATCCTTCCTATAAACACATTCCTGTTTCTAGGTTGTGTTGTTGCTGCCTCTTAAAGTGCTGCTCCTTCTCGCCCAGCTCCTCCGCCTCATGCTCTCCTCCTGAAGTTGTCAGCCACCCTCGATCTACTGCTCCTCCTATCACCATACTCCCCAACCTCCTCGGCTGGTTGAAGAGGTGAGCAGTTGATCTCTCTCCCATTCTCCCTTTGAGATCCCTTCTTCTCCTATTAATGGTGCTAATGGTGCATGGCTTCACCTATTTGCATATATATATATATACATGCTCTGATTGTTTTATCATGATAGTACTTTTAGTTCAACTGCTAGAGGCTCATTCGCCGGCTCTGTTGCTAGAGATTGAGCAAACATTGTTATATGATTTCAGTTGTGTTCCTTTATTAGCATCAGGTGGGGCAAAATGAAGTGCTAGAGCATTGTCATTACATGCTTTGTGTTCTTTGGAGGAACATCCTTTCAGAATTTATTTTTGATCATTTTCTATGTGCAAATGTACTTTTGCTCTCTGTGTATGTCATGCTAATTTCGTATGCAGTACATTTTCAGAAGATGGATTTGTATTACTAATGTTGAGTTGGGCATTACCTTTTTCTTTCAAGGGAACAGACCAAACCAAACTGTGTTCTTATTTGTAAATATTTGAAATTTATATTATGTCTCTTATGTGATCTCATACTACTTCATTTTTGTGTCGAAACCTCAAGCTACCTTTAGTGCATGCCAAGTTATCAACCAACAAGAGTTTCCCTACTTTTGTAGCCTGCTAAGTTATCAACCGACAAAGAGGTTGCCCCTGCTCTCGCTAATGAAATATGTATTTGCCAGTCTTAGTTTCTTTAATGATCAAAAGTGGGTTATGTTTTTATGGGAGGCTGCATTTGTAATGGTTCGTTAGTTTACATTTCTTTGTAGGTACTTCGCCAAGCCTGGGGAGAATGCTAGCTAGCGCCCCACCTCTCTTACCATCAAGATCATCGCTGAGCCGCCTTCTTTGCTTCAGATGCTTATTGTGTTGTTACATGTTTCTCTTTCTTATCCACTCACCCATTGTACCGCAGGATCGCGTTCTCGGGATTTCCCTCCTCCATTTATTATTTTTGGTGGGCAGGTGAGGTAATTGGCTATTTTCCTCTTGTCTGATGCAACAATCGGATGCTTAGGATATGAATGGAGTTCATTGTAGTTGTAGGTGAGTCATGAATCTGCAGCCTGCTCCCATGTCTTTTCTCACTGGAGACACCTCCCACCGGCGCCGGCGATGACCTCTACCCTGCTCCTCTCCTTGCAAGGCACCTCTACCTCTCCTCTGAAGGTAAGGCCATCTTTGCCTCTTCTTCAGTTTCCCCCTCTGCTTTTTGTTACATAACTTTGTTTTCCTTAGCGCATATATCATGCCCTCCTGTCAATTGATTGAACAACTCTGCTACATGTGATTGCATTAGCAAACTCCATTTTTGTGTAACTACAAAAACAAAGGGGACTCCATTTTTGTGTAACTACAAACAAATGAAACTCTATTTTTTGTGTAATTACAAACAAAAGAAACATCTAGACGACGAAGACTGATGCCCTGTTCCTCTCCCGACAATCCTCCTGATAAAATGAAATATGCTATTTGGTTATATTCTCTGACCTGTTTAGGTATATTTTCTGCCTATTCTTACCTTTGTTACTTTAGTGCACAACCTTGTACTTGGTCTCTTTCAAATTAATGGGAAAGAAAATATATTACATAGCAATGGGTGCAAGAGCTGGTGAATACCATATTAGGGTCCATTAATCATTGGAGAGTCAGGATACAACTGAAAAAATGAAAGCCTAGAGGTGACTGCACTATCTGTTTACTGGAGTAAACATGTTCAGGTTGCGCAAGCGTAATAGTGTGGGATGGGTCTGCTTAAGTGTTCTTACAAATGCAAGATACTAAATACTTCCGTATTAGTGTTTTTTTTCTGTTCAAAATATTTGGAGGCCCTTAAATAATGTTTGATGATAGCTTGATTTTTCTGTTCTCCAATTAAGGAACCACCCCCAGCAGTCGTCCTCACACCGCATTTGTGCTTTGTTTTAGCGTCCCAGGTCATCTCTCTCTCTCTCTCTCTCACACACACAACACACACACACACACACACACACACACACACACACACACACACAGATCCATTCCCCTTATTCTGCCCCTTTTGTCAGTCCAGCAACTTCTGATTTTGTACAATGAAGAATATATGAGGGTGCAAAGAGATTTATTTTAGTACAAGTTAACTTTAGCGGTTTTAAGTCATCATAGAGTGATCCATTAATCTGTGAAGAGTCCTAACTCCCCTTTAATAAAACAACCCTTAAAAAGAGAGAGATCCTTTGTTTTGTTCTTTTTTCATGTCCTTAGCTTGGACACAGATTTGTTAATTACTTCCTTGCAAGAATGGTCTGAGTTTGGTTTCTAAGCCCTCAAGTCTATTCAGATTGCCCATTTCTTAGTTACATACCAATGTGCACCCCCCCCCCCCCCCCCCCCCAAAACAAATATGCACCTTGATTGCTATGGATAATCCCTCTCTTTTTGTTGGTGCCTTTTCCTACTTGGAGGATATATGGTTATGTAACATGACTAATTCAGCTAGATAGTTATAAGTGACTCTATTGATAACTAGGCTTTGGTGCACTCGCTCAATTCTGAAATTGTTCATATTGATGGCTTCGGTATAGTATAGTGTCTCTTTATTCGATTAAAAACACCCCCTTTGTTGTTGTAATCGGCACAATGTCTTTCTTTTAGATATTACTGAAGTTGCGTAAACACCCTATGTTGTGTTAATAAGTGATGCACTTAATAATAGATTACACTGATTCCCGTCGTGGTGTTCCTTGCGTACATACTTTGTTAGAGGTTGCTTGATCTGATGGCGGCCGAAACATGGGTTGGTTGTGGCTGTGTGATTTAGCGTCTTCTTGGTGGCAACTAATTACGTAGCAATAATGTGAATCAATAAACACACGCAACATGATTGTGGTTTTGTCCCTCTGGACCTTTTTATTTATGTGACAAAACTTCCTTTAGCAATACACTAATTTAGAATATACATATATTCTTTTCTTAGTCATTTTCAATTTTGCACAAATGTGATTCTCAAATTATCTATTTCTGTCAGGATTTGTCTATGAAGCCTGAGAAAGTAGTCTATTTCTATCAGGTGCAAAATAGAATCATGTGTGATAATAGAGAGAAGGATGCTGCTCTTCTCTCGAAGACCACATGATTCCTGCCTTTTGTTGATTGATTTTGCTGACTCATAACAATGCTTTGTTTGCTTTATGGTATCCATCGCTTTTGCCAAGTCATTTTTCCTTCGAGGTATATCTAAATGGAATTTTGACCCAAAGTTCTCTATTCAATACATGCATAATGTGTAACTTTTCTGTCAATTGGAAGTGAGCTTTGTTAACCTGTTAGATTTTATATTAGATTAGCTGCACTGGTGTATTCCTATCAGCTTTTACTATATGTCCTTCAATGGATCAGTTGCATCAGACTATAGGTACTGTTGACCGCAAAGCTATAAATCCACCTTTGCATGCTTTTGTCTGGGCAACTAAGATTAATTTTCCAATTCATTTATTGTGAAATCTTATTCTACAAGAGGCAAAAAGTCATTTCTGATTGTTCTTAATGTAAAATTGTATTCCTGCCTATGGTACCCTCACAAATTTAATGAATTCTTCTGTTATTATTTTCTTATAGTTGTATTTGGAGCATTGGCATCTCTAGCCGAGCTGCGCAAACAGAAAGCTGAGCAGGAGCAGCTTGGGCATCAAGCCAAGGTTTAAAATGCTGAATCCCCCAATAAAGTGGTACTGTATATCATTCACTCAGCATCTTCTACCTCAACCAGATTATAGCTACTAAACACATCCAGTTAGTCCGAGAATAACTCTAAACCTCTGCTATCTCTCTCTCTGCCGTGTGAACTGATAGATGCATGATGACAAAGTTGTGTACTAAGCAGCAAAATGAGGCCAAGAGCCTGATGCATGATGATAAATTTAATGAATTCTTCTGTTATTATTTTCTTATAGTTGTATTTGGAGCATTGGCATCTCTAGCCGAGCTGCGCAAACAGAAAGCTGAGCAGGAGCAGCTTGGGGATCAAGCCAAGGTTTAAAATGCTGAATCCCCCAATAAAGTGGTACTGTATATCATTCACTCAGCATCTTCTACCTCAACCAGATTATAGCTACTAAACACATCCAGTTAGTCCGAGAATAACTCTAAACCTCTGCTATCTCTCTCTCTCTGCCGTGTGAACTGATAGATGCATGATGACAAAGTTGTGTACTAAGCAGCAAAATGAGGCCAAGAGTCTGATGGCGCATCGTCCAGGAACCAGGCAAAACACCGCTGTCAATGTGAGCAACAACGAGCGAATGGGCGGCAACATCGCACACAATGGCATGATGATAAGATCGGAGACGTGATCGACGTGGTGTACTCAGTTCATTGTTTTTTTCGATTGTTGTGTGGGATTCTATGTCAATCTTTTCTCTGGAAACTTTTGTTTTGTTGATTCAAATTATTTAAGAAATTGTGAAATTTATGTCTTCTGAAAGTAAATGTCAGTGTCTTTTGTATATTAAGTAATTCTCAGAAGGTTGCCGATGAACTTATTATTTTGGTGTTATTCTAAATCTTGAAACTTTTGTTGCATTATATGCTAATTATTATACGAAATGCATCAATGGAATGTACCGAATCTTCACCCTTCATTACCCACCGCACTTCCTACTAACTTAAACCATGCTTTCTACCAACCGATCATTACCTGCTTCTGCACAATATTGGAACCGTCACCCTCGCGCCAAGGCGCGTTACCGATCTAGTTAACATGTATAGCAGAAGCATTGTCCAATAGAGCACATACCACCCCTGTACTTTGGTGGCTCAAATCTAATACAAGCAATTCGACAATTCTCATCATAAGGGTTCTCGCACCTACCATGATAGTAAGGATTAACCTTTTACATGCATTGCGGATCAGCGTCGGCAATACCTGATGTAAATTCCAAAACCATCCCATTAGAACTATGTGTGTGTATATATATATATATATATATATATATATATATATATATATATATATATATATATATATATATATATAACCGCAAAACCATGGATCATTTACTTACCAAGGCAGAGGAAGAATGCTAACACCGATAGAGACACGACTACTAGTGCTATCTATTTATAGTGCTTGGGATGAACTTTCTATCGTTAAATTTCATCAGCCATTAACTAATATCTCCTCGGTTTTTAATTGACGCACATTTATCTAGATACACATGTATCTAAACGCGTTTTAGTGTGTAGATACATACATATCCAAATAAATCTGTGTCAATTAGTTTGGAACAGAGAAGTACTTATTTACAATAGGAATTAGTATATTTGATATCTATTAGGAAATATATACCTGACACCAAATCCTTCATACGAAAGGATCGCCCATTAGTTCAGCAGCTTAATATCTCGTACTATAGTCGTCCATAAGATTGATATCCATTGCGATCGTAATCCATGTATGCATAAACGATCAAGAGCAGTAATGGTGGTAGATATGTTTTCTTGTCTAATAATTAATAAATTTCAATATTGACTTCCTATCTTGGCATTGGGGACATTTAAAACAATTGACCATAAAAAATTTCCTCCCATTCCAAATTAGTTGATGCAGATTTAGACAAAATACTGCCTAAATCAGTCTAGATTAAGGCAATCTACGCCAATTAATTTGGACCGGCGGGCCAAATTCAACAAAACTTGTGCAAATATTCCCACACTTATCCGTGCTCCTCGACATTTGGATGCAATGTGTGATATAGGTATTAAGAGAGGGTATATATAACTCAACCACCTACGCCCTCTTGCAGCGATTTGACACCTTTTACTGTCCGATCTACCTCTTCAAAGCTCAAGATAATCTTGGATCGGCCGAAATGTCGCTCGAACCGATTCCCCGTCCTCAATTCGCGTTAACTAGGCTGGGCATTTTTTGGGAAAATTGGGCCGAGAATACTATAAATGGGCCGAGAATACTGTAAATGGACGGTATAAGGAATAGTATAAATCAGTTTGAAAGAAGAGAGGAAAAAAAATGTGACCAATAGGAACAAAACTAGATGAGCAAAATGGGTGTGGTGTAAAGCTCTTTGCTGAAGCATCTTTTTGTTTTGCTGAAGCATCTTTTTGTTTTGCTGAGTCCGCTGTTCAGAAATCCAATAGTATTTCCGTGGAACGCTGCTTGCTGCAACTCCACTTGATCCAATAGTATCAGAAATCCAACAAGTCAAGGTGTAGCACGGCCTCTGGTCGCCATCCTTCCTCAGTGGGGAGCACGGCGGTGTCCTCCTTGGCGCACACGCATGACCGGCGATTAGCGACGGCGCGGCACGGCGCGGATTATGCTTGATGCGCAGCAGCTGAATTGCTATGGGTGAATGCATAAGAGGGACCACAAGACTGAAACCCACTTTGGAGCATGGTTTCAACATAAGTGAGGATGAGCAGAGGCTGTACCAAAACCAGGATCAACAGTAAGGAATAATTGATTTGAAAAAAAGGATGCACCAGCTGGGAATCGAACCCGGGTCTGTACGGACGAGGATCCCCTGCAGTGGCCTAGCCTACCTTTGAGTCATTGACACATGGGTCCCATAGAGCATGGGGCCCACCTGTCAAGTGACTCAAAGGCAGAGTATGGCAGGGATTACAAAGTCAGAGTCTGTACCGTGGCAGTACCAAAACCAAGATCAGCAGTAAGGAATAGTTGATTTAAAAAAAACAGCAGGGAATAATTTCTCAGCATCTCTGAAACAGGCTAAGTCAGTGGGTACAAAAGCATGTGAAGGAAGCGCCGACGACGAACGTCGACAACCTGATTGACAACAGATAATGTTGCTCGTCAAGGCCCTGCCAAGCTAATGAATACGAAGCAAGTGTGAGTATCTATACAAGCTGAAACACAGCTGACAAAACAGGCGTCTATCGGTCGGTCGACAAGGGGCTCGGCTCTATTCTTCTTCTGCAAACCAGAATGCATATATGACTGAAAAATGGCACAGGCAAGACAACCAGGCTCAGTACCCTTGAAGAGAAGATTTAATAACTTTTGTATGTTTTGGCTAGAAAAGAAGATTTAATTTCTTTAATCAGCATCTTTTTTGCTGCAAGGACTGTTCTTCTAGTTTAGTCGTAAAACAAGATTTAGCTGCAAGAACAAGAACAAGAATTTTTTTGCTGCAAGAACAAGAACATAATCCCGCAAAACAAAACAAGGTTGCACCAGCCGGGAATCGAACACGGGTCTGTACCGTGGCAGGGTACTATTCTACCACTAGACCACTGGTGCTTTTGATTAGGGAGCTCTACTAACCCTAATGAGGGTGACTACCTTCAAAGAGTTAACTACGCACAACTATCACAATTAGCGTTACGTTAACGGAATGAGTACCAAATCTGGTTCTGGTTGTCACACATTGCTCTGATTTTCGTTTGACCACATTTTGTGAGGAAAACTAAGCGGTGAGCCCACTGGTAAGGGCTGATGTGGAAAAAATAATCCACGTAGCCATCTCTCTCTTTCTCCTCATTGCCACCCTACTACTCCTTCCTTTCCCCCCTCGTGCTTGACATCCTCCCATGTGGAAGAAAAAATCTATATTTTGGGACCTACCCTACTGGAAAGACCTAGAAGTCCGCTCTTCGATCGACGTGATGCACGTGACGAAGAACCTTTGCGTGAACCTGCTAGGCTTCTTTGGCGTGTATGGGAAGACAAAAGATACAGCTGAGGCACGGGAGGACCTGCAACGTTTGCACGAAAAAGACGGCATGCCTCCAAAGCAGTATGAAGGTCCTGCCAGCTATGCTCTTACCAAAGAAAAGAAAGAAATCTTTTTTGAATGCCTGCTTAGTATGAAGGTCCCGACTGGCTTCTCGTCGAATATAAAAGGAATAATAAATATGGCAGAGAAAAAGTATCAGAACCTAAAGTCTCATGACTGCCACGTGATTATGACGCAACTGCTTCCGGTTGCATTGAGGGAGCTTCTACCGGAAAACGTCTGATTAGCCATTGTGAAGCTATGTGCATTCCTCAATGCAATCTCTCAAAAGGTGATCGATCCAGAAATCATACCAAGACTAACGAGTGATGTGGTGCAATGTCTTGTCAGTTTCGAGCTGGTGTTCCCACCATCCTTCTTCAATATCAAGACGCACGCCCTGTTCATCTAGTTGACGAGATTGTCATTCTGGGCCCCATATTTCTACACAATATGTACCCTTTTGAGAGGTTCATGGGAGTCCTAAAGAAATATGTCCGTAACCGCGCTAGGCCAGAAGGAAGCATCTCCATGGGCCATCAAACAGAGGATGTCATCGGGTTTTGTGTTGACTTCATTCCTGGCCTTAAGAAGATAGGTCTCCCTAAATCGCGGTATGACTGGAAAAGGCACGCTTGGAAGGGACTCAATAATATGCAGGGATGGATATTCTTGGTATCAAGCACACTACACAGTTCTACAGAACTCTACCTTGGTGACCCCGTATGTCGATGAACACAAGAACAGTCTGCGCTCCAAACACCCGGAGCAGTGCGATGACTGAATTACATGTGAACACATCAGGACTTTCAGCAGTTGGTTGGAAGCACGTATCAGAGGTGACAACACTGTTTGTGATGAGGTGTACTTGTTGTCCAGGGGCCATCTTTGACTGTATTGATTTGGAAAGGATACAAGATAATTGGGAATACATTTTACACGATTGACCAAGATCAAAAGAGAACCAACTAAAACAGCGGTGTCTGCTTTGATGCAACAACCGAGAGGGGAAAGGACACATATTATGGTTACTTAGTGGACATATGGGAACTTGACTACGGACATGATTTTAAGGTCCCTTTGTTTAAGTGCAAATGGGTCAATCTGTCAGGAGGTGGGGTACAGGTAGACCCACAGTACGAAATGACAACAGTGGATCTGAAAAATCTTGGGTACACTGACGAACCGTTCGTCCTAGCCAATGATGTGGCACAGGTTATCTATGTGAAGGACATGTCTACCAGACCGAGAAAGAGAAAAGATAAGGAAGCGAATACATCATACGATGAGCCAAAGCGCCACATAGTTCTTTCAGGAAAAAGGGACATCGTGGGAGTGGAGGGCAAGACAGACATGTCTGATGATTATGAAAAGTTTCATGAAATTCCTCCCTTCAAAGTCAAGGCTGACCCCAGCATCCTGATAAACAATGAAGATTATCCATGGTTACGGCGCAATAAGCAAATGACACAAGCAAAGAAAAAGTGAAGACTTTCTCCCGCAACTATTATGATGATACCATGCCAACTTTGTAACTGACGGGTATGATATCATTGTCCGTTTTGTACATGCACATGCTATGTGGGTCAATTTATGATACCATGCCAACTTTCAACTTTTTTAGAGTTCATTTGAAATGCTTAATGTCTTATGGTTCGGCCCTCGTAATAATTAAAAATAGCAACAATAAGTATTTTGTTGTAAGTAGAAACAACATAAAATAAAATAAAGCAAGAAAGAAAACAAAAAAACAAAAAAAGTGTTTTCAAATTTAAAAACTAATGGCACTAACGGAAAGTTTATAATTTTCCTAAAACTAAAAGCAAAAAGAATTAAAAAATAAAGCAAAAAACAAAAGAAAATAAATAATGCAGAAAAAAAAACAAAAAAATTAGAAAAAAATAAAAATAGTAACAACAAGTAAAGAAAACAAAAAAACAAAAAAATGCCTCCTACTGGGCCCCCACGGCCTGAATACGACATGAAACCCTACTATGGGCCAGGATTCAGGCCCGCAGTAGGCCCAGAAGGCCCATCAGGCAAAGCAATAGCAAGTAGGCCCGAAAGCCTGCGGTGGAGAGGAGCTCGAGAGGGGTGCAACAGTGGGGCTTATAAACCACTGCGCCCCCCCTCTCAACTAGCACGGTGGGACTAAACTTTGGCCCCGACGCGGGCAGCACAAGGGCCTTTGGTCCCGGTTGGTGGCGCCAACCGGGACTAAAGGGGGGGCATTGGTCCCGGTTGGTGGCACCAACCGATACCAAAGGTCGCCGCTTCCCGCCCTTTGGGCTGCTGAAAAAGAGGCCTTTGGTCCCGGTTGGTGGCACCAACCGGGACTAAAGGGGGCATTGGTCCCGGTTGGTGCCACAAACCGGGACCAATGCTCTTGGTATATAAGTAGCACTTCGCAATTTTGCAGAGTTCATCACCACAGTTGCCCCCCGACGACGCCGAGCACATCGTCGCCGCCAGGCTCCCCCAACGCCGCCCGCCGCCCCCGCCGTCGCCGTCGCCGTCGCCCGCGCCCGTCGTCGTCGCCGCCCGCGCCCTCGCCCGTCGCCATCGCTGCGCGCCGTCCCTGCCCCAACGCACGCCATCCCTGCCCGGCCGCGCGCCGCTCCTGCCCCGACATCGTCGCCGCGCCACTGCTCGCGCCGACGCTGCCCGCCGCGCGCTCCTCCCTCTGTGAGCACCGCGCCTCTGCGGCCCCGCCGCCGCCGTGCTATTTTTTACATGTTTGTTCATATATGTATGTATGTATTTTTTACATGTTTTTTATGTATGTATGTATTTTTTCAATTGTAATGATGTTTTAAAGTATACATATATGCAAAAGTTAGATTTTTAGAAAAGTTTTATCTATATATGTTCTCTGGTTTAGTACATTTTAGGTTAGTTTAATTTTTAGAAATTTTTTATATATCTAGCTAGGAAAGGAAGAAGAAGAAAAAGAATGAGAGGAAAAAGAAAAATAAGAAGAGGAAGAAAAGGAGAAGAAGAGGGGAGGAAGAAGAGGAGAAATAAATAAATAAGAAGAAGAAAGGAATAGAGGAAAGAAGAAAAAATAGAAAATTTTCTATTTTTTCTTGTTCTCCTCTATTCCTTTCTTCTTCTCCTCTTTTTTTTCTTCTTTTTTTTCTTTCATCTTCTCCTGATCTATTCCTTTCTTCTTCTCCTCTTTTTTTGGTGATATTAATTATTGTAGAATATGCAAATGTTTGTATATTCATATGAACAATGCATTAGGCAAAACCTTTGTTTTTTTCGAAATTTTCTAGTTGAACATTTTTTTTAAAACAAGCAATACTAAAAGAATGAGAGGAAAAAGGAAAATAAGAAGAGGAAGAAAGGAGAAGAAGAGGAGAGGAAGAAGAGGAGAAATAAATAAGAAGACGAAAAAGAAGAAAAAGAAGAGGAGAAGAAGAAAGGAATAGAGGAGAAGAAGAAAAATATAGAAATTTTCTATTTTT